>PVIH01004303.1:59750-142913 GCA_004025045.1 Sigmodon hispidus
TGGCTGGGTGGCTGGGTGGCTGGGTGGCTGGCCCCTAGCACCCACCTCTCCTTGTTCTCTTGCTCTTCCTCATTCCCCCCTAGATTTTTCCTTCCATCTATTCTCCGAGGCCTCTAGTCCCTTCTGTCCTTTCTCCTGCCTCTCTATTGGTCGTTCAGCATGAAGACCACTGGGTGTCTTAGACAGACAAAATACAGCTTCACAGAGTTAAACAAATGTAACACAAAAGAATATAACACAACTCTGCATCAATAAACAAATATTCCACAGTATAAACAAATGTAACACATCTTAAAATAATATTCTACAACAAAATATTATAAAAATGATGTGCCCCCATGAGATAGCTGAAATCAATATTAATTTCTGGGTACACGACATACTTTGATAGCAATTTTTTAAAATTTATTTATTATTAAATATACAGTATACAGAAGAAGGTACCATATATCATCACAGATGGTTGTGAGCCACCATGTGGTTGCTGGGAATTGAACTCAGGACCTCGGGAAGAACAGTCAGTGCTCTTAACCTCTGAGCCATTTCCCCAGCCCCCTTGATAGCAATTTTTAAGTGTGGATAGAGTAGAATAGGTATGCAGCTAGACAGCCTTAATTTACATCTTGGCCTCTTGGTGCTTGCTTATTTGAGCCTTTGGTCTTCCCCTTTATAAGAAGGTAAAATGATAACCCTGATGGTTGGTGAGCAAAAGATATTGGATGGAAGCCATTCACAATTCCAGAAATGGTACAGTAAATCCTAGAGATGGAGAAAAGGATTCAGTCTCTAGTGAGATGTCAGCAGGGAGAGGGGTTTACAGAGTGATGCATTCCAAATGCACATGGGCTTTAACTCACAAGACCCCAACCTAATCATACATACAATGTGACGGTCCCCATTTCCCATGGTGTCCCCTCCACCCTATAACTTGTCACCCTGCCTTCCACACTGTAGATTCCTCTTCTGTTAGAATTGGATCTGCGTGTGAAGACACTCGTAGAGAACATGATTAAGGAAAATTAACTGATTTAATGTAAGCTAATTCAACAAGATGTCATATTTTCATCAATTGAGTTAGTAAGTTCCCTTTGTAGGGTCAACATTTCAATTCTTTTAACACAGTCCTACAGTAAATTATAATTAGTTGTTCTTTAAACCTCTGTGTGTCTGTGTGTAGATTGTACGTGATGTGTGTGTATAATGTATTTGTGTATAATGTATGCTTGTATGTATTTGGGTATATGTTCTATGTGATGTGTGTGTATAATGTCTGTGTATAGTGTGAATGTGTAGTGTGTATATATATATGATGTGTGTATGTGTGGTCATGTCTCTGTATATGTTGTATGTGACTTGTGTATATAATGGGTCTGTGTGTATGTATGTGATGTGTGTGTATGTGTGTTTATGTGTCTGTGTATATATTGTATGTGATATGTTTGTAGAACACATCTCTGTGCAATGCATGAGTGTGTGTGATGTGTGTATATGTTTACATGTACGTAGGTGCATGTACGCTGTGTTGTTGCACATGTGGGATCAAAGGATAGCCTCAGACAGTGGTCCTTGCCTCTTGTCTTCTTGCTGGCTGCTGTGTAAGTCGTGGTATCTGCCCAGATGCTCCTGGTCTTATCATGTTTCTGCTCCCATATCTCCATGGAGTGAGATATGCACCTGGCTTTTGTTGGGTTCTAGACACGGATTCAATCCAGATCTTTGTGTTTGCATAGATATTTTACCCACCCAGCCATTTTCTAGCCACCCAGTAAATTTTTGAAGACTTCCAGAATTTGGCTGAAAATACCAGGCCTCTAGAAGTTAACAAAGGCATTGGTTCTGCACCTTCCCTCTAAGAAACCACTAATATGGGGCTCTTCTTACAACATAGGAAAGCTGAAAATAATTTTAGAGTTTTGTAATGTAAGAAGTCCCCAGTGGCTCAATTTCTACATCCCTTCTCTACCCCTAAATAATTGACAGCAAGGTTTTGTTCACTTTTGCTGATCTTGCATAAGATTGAGGGCCAGGGTAGTCTGACCTACATGAACTAACACTGCTTTCTTGATAATAGTGATGAAGAGATTCCACAACTTCTCAAGGAATGATTGAAATCCTGGTCTCTGTCAGAACTTTATGTAGTAAAGTTTACACAGTGAGATCCCAGCCTCTACAGCTGAAAAGCCTCCATGCTTTGCCAGCCAAAGGCTTGGGGTCTGCTTGAGACAGTAACTGCAACCATCAGAAGCCTCATTCATTATTGATTCAGATCCTGGAGGTGTAAGAATATCTGAATTTTAGCCTGAACTAAAATTAAACTAAACATGATAGCATGTTTTATTCAAATCACCAATGAATTTTTCATTGACTAGGATGTGATGAATGAATAAAACCAGTCTGGATGCCTTCATTTTAATCAGTCTCAACTTCACCACTCTCTCTCTCTCTCTCTCTCTCTCTCTCTCTCTCTCTCTCTCTCTCTCTCTCTTCCTCCCTCTCTCCCTCCCCCTCTCCATCCTCCCCCCGTGTGTGTGGTGTTTCCATTTTAGAGCTCCCCCAGATCTTCAGCTGTCAGCTCTTCCCTTAGAAAAAGCCTCCTTTTTTTCTTTGTTCATGGCTCAGTATATTCTCCTAGGGGCATCTGTACATCTGTGCATTCAATAGTTTAAAAATGCAGGCTGCAGAGCTTAAATCTCAGTTCCATTTCCTGATAGCTGTAACTTCTCTTTGCATTAGTGCTAACATCTGTAAACTGGGCTCATAATTATTGTAGAAAAAAATAACACATATAAAACATACAATATACACTCTGGCCATAGAAGGATTCAGTATCAGTTCACTGTCAGTAGTATGTCACTATCCAGAAGGGCAATTCTTTGCCAAATGAGGCAGAGAAAAATTTCCATCTAAAATTGGTGCCCAAACATGGTGGCAAGAATTTCCACCTAAAACCTGAGAGAGCTCAAAAAAAGATTCTAACCTGAGCCAAGAACAGCTTCCTAGTTAATGTTGCTCATAATGAGTCTCAGTACAGAAACTCATCCCCTGGGCTCGGTGAACTTCAGAGACAACATGACAGACTCTTGTGCTCTCTTATGTGTTGAGGTACAAAGAAGCTTCTCCCAGTTGCTGCCTACAGGCTTGAGAGCACAGCCTCAAGCTTAAAGGGCTTAAAAAACACAGCTTCAAGCTGCTTAATACTGCTTCCCAGAATTAAGGAGGTAAATGTGACTTGTTGGTACCTGTGCCATGTTGAAAAACTGATTGGGGGCAGTGCTAGCAGCCAAAGCAATGCTAAGGATTACAGATAAATTACAATTACAATAAAGACAGATTCAGAAAGAAAGAAAAACCTCTAAATGGGTTACAAGATGTCAAAAATATATGTAGACTTGAGAGAGAAAAGAAAAAGGGTAGAAAAAAGCCTTGAAAAGAAATTGAAGAAAAAGCCACCTAAAGATGAAAAATACACAGAGAGTCTGGATACTGTATATTATTGTGTTGTCTTTGGGATTTCTTTTTTTAACTTCAGAGAGACATTTGATTATAGGGACTACTAATTTAAAGCAACATATATATTTTAAAGATATCCTAACTTCAAAATTTAGATTTTGAATAGGTTACTTTGGACAAAAAAGGTTCTGCTTTTGTTTTCATGGAAGATGAGAACCTGTGGATTGTTTTTGGAATAATATGGTTTGATTGATCAAGACTCCCTCTCACAAAGGTCTTCAATGACAACCATGGCTGAGATGATTCAACATCCAAAACAGCTTCTAGGCAATGGGCTGAGACTATGCAGGCTCAGATCACTATAGCCAAAATTTAACAACATTTCTAAATTTTCTCAGGATCCCCATGAGATTACTAGTACCTCCAACCAGAAGGAAGTAGTATAGAAGTTACACCCAACTTCTCAAAATATTATTTATTAATGTTTATAAATGTTTGTTCTTATTTAAGGGGGTTGGTTACAAATTGTTACTAGTCATTGTTTTTTTAAAGGCTAAACAGAGACCTCTTTCTAAAAGAAGAAAGGGGGAATGACATAAAAATGGTAGTATAAGAGGGTAGATTATTGAATCTACTTTAATCCAAAAAAAACAACTAATTATCTTCCACATTTTACATTAGTGTTTTATTGATCTTGGTTTATTGATGCAAATTTAAAGTTAATTTTGTTATGCTATATGTATATTTCTACTCTTTTAAGGTATTATGGTTTTGCAGCTCATTAAAAATATAATATATAATTAAGAAATACAGATTAATAGTCATCTATAATAATCAAACTTAAAGTTATATTAGTTAGGTTTTCTAGGTATACAAGGATATATCCAATTAGGTAGGTAATCTTTAAACACCTAAAAAAACCTACAGAATATGGCATTTAAAATATTTTAAGACTTTTCTGAACAATTAGACACTTCTGCTCCTGACAGCACCAATTACTTCAAAAGGATGATGGGCATTGAAGAAACTCCATATAGAGCTTGCTTTCTTTGTGGCAAAAATTGACCACTGGGCAAAAAACTGCCCTTGCCTTGACTGCTTTACAGTGTGTTATACAAATTGGATATGCAAGACCTGTAGGAAAATGACCACTGAGCTTTGTCAAAACAAGGCAAGTTGGTCCTTCAGGTTTCTGCTTCACAGAAGAAACTGGCAGATATTCTGCAGGACACAGAGAAAAACAACTGACAAACTTTGCCAATAGGTGAGACAATCCTTCAAATTTCCCGTTTCACTGAAAGTTTGCCAGAGACTCTAGGCCTGTAGGCTAAAGATAGATTCCCCAACATTGCAGAGGGACTTTGGGTAACTATCCAGATATCTAGATGTTTCTGATGTTTCTAGAATTTTGGCAGTTGCTTCAAATGTACTTTCTGTTTATTTGGATAATTAATATTATATCCCTCTAAGAATTGAGTAACCAACCTATCCCCATCCTGTGGTATTGAATCAACCTACAATGTCAATTTCTGAAATGAAATTGGGTCCTGGTCCTGAACCTCTGAAGGCTGCCTTCACCCCCTGCTTCCAGACCTTGCCAATTCAGTTCCAAAGTACTTTCATTATCTGCTTAAGGGAATCTTTAGCCCCACAGAGTCTTTCTTCCTTTACCATGTTGTCAAAGTCCATATTTTGTATCTAAGTAGGCTTGGTTGTAGCAAACCTTTGGGCTACAATCTTTTTGTGATGTTTTAACTGTGACATTGGCTAAATCATTTCAGTGCTCTGAGCTAAAGTGGGTATTAAATTATGTTATTATCCTTTAAAATTCTGTGTCTCACCCATGACATGAGCATTCTGAGAGTGAAAGCATGGTTATTGGGTGACATTACTCAGTGTTTATATAAGTCTATCTGTCTTCCAGAGAGAGATTATGGGCATTGTATTTCACATAGGTAAAGTCCTCTAATGTTTATTTCTAATATACATCCTTGTACTGCTGAGAATAACCTTTTTACCAGTATAAGCTATATTATGTTAGTCATGTCCTTTTTATTTAAAAATGTACCTTTGAGGGCAGAGGAGATGGTTCAGTGAGGAAAGCACTTGCCATATAAGCATGAGGATTGGGATTTGAATTCCCAGTACACATGTAAATACTAGACAGGCTTGGTGGCTCACTTGTAATATAGTACTTGTAATAAAGCAGAAGAGGGCATCACTGGGGTACACTGGCCAGCTACACTAACTGAATCAGTGAACTGAGTTCCAGTGAGAGACCCTGCTTCAGTATGAAAGGTAACAAGGGAAGATGACAGTCAGCATCAGCCTCTGGCCCTTACCTGCAGGCACACACACAAGCATCCATGCACATCATATACAAATACAAAAATAAATACAGAAAATTAACTGAGCATGGTAGTGTATGCCTTTGATCTTAGCAGGAGAATCTCTGTGAGTCTGAGGTCAGCCTGGTACACATAGTAAGTTTCAGTACAGTTGGAGTTACAAAGAGAGGCCCTACCTCTAAATAAATAAATAAATGTCAATTGAATTAAAATTAAATCCACCTTTGTAAAGTCTCCTCAATTTTGTGTATTTTGCTACTGACTTAAAAGGCATGGTAATTTTCTTCAGTATAAAGAAAATTACTGAATTTGGGAATCAGAACATGACTGAAATATTTTAAAAATAGAAATGTCACCTGAATGCTTCCATGGCACTTTGAAAGCATTGAATTTCAGCTGTTCCAATGCTCTGTCCTTTTTTGTCTCTCGGTGTTTGCAACGATGGTCTAAATAATGTGTTTCATGTTCCTGTCTCATGCTTGCTTCTTGTGGTTGTTTTTGTTATTTATTTCTTTGGGTGCAAAATTAGTTGCCACCTCTGACTATGAGCTCTGATTTGGGGCTCTAAGGAAAGTTTCATAACTTCAGGGGTGCATTCACCCAGCAGCCAGCTTCTGTGCTTCTCATCTGTTCATAGGGTTTTGTGAGGTGGGGGAGAGCAGGGAGAGAAGGAGAGAGGGGAAGAAGTATAGGAAGACAGAGGGGAGATTATATTGAGGGGTCTCTACAAAATAAAGCATCTATATGAAGTGAAGTCATTTCATAAATGTGGGCAAATTGGTTAGCAGAAAATATGAATCATTACTGGGACTTTTTTAAATCCATCTGACTCATACTCTCTTCTTTTCCTGGAAGCTGTCAAGTGAATTTCTCAGTCACTGCTGCCTCTGGCTGGCTGGAGCCATCTGACTCAGCCTCAGCAGTTGTGTGCTGTGGAAGTGATGCTGTCACTTGGGGCCATGGATGCTCTCTTCCTCTCTTTCTCCCTCTGCTCACTGGGTGACATTAAAATGATCTGCAAACCACACATTCGTGTCGGAAGTGCATTAAATGAGCTCTGACTGGACTCTTAAGCAGAAGGCCAATACCTGTTCCAGGCATCTAAGTTGAACTCTTATATTGGTTGATGTATCCCCTAACAGATCCTGACTCCTTTTCTTTAAATTGAGCAAATCCTAGACTATCGCTCCTATGGCTCCTACAGGATCTTTACAGTAGTCTTGCTGTGGAATGTGCTTACAGCTAATGCTTCAGAGATGACTCACATATTCTTATTTAATAATCTTCTCTTACAAGAGGCATCTCAATATGAGAAGAAAGGGGGCTGGAGGGGAGCAATACTACCCTTCCAAACTCTCTCTCTCTCTCTCTCTCTCTCTCTCTCTGTGTGTGTATACGCAAGCATATAATATAAAATATAAAAAGGTGGTCCCTGCTATGATTCAGTCTCAGAAAACTAAACAAACTGTTTCATATTTTTCTCATCATTTAAAATAATCTGATCTAAAAAATAATAATCTGATCTTTCAAAATTATATGGTTATCTTTTTTTCTTTGTTATAGTTAAGCAATGCTTTACATAACCTAATTCACTGGGCTTCTGACCCAAGGCTCTTCCTCTTCTAACTGATAGCATTCATAATCTCACTTTTTTTTCCCATGTAAACTGTGCCTCCTCTATTTCAACATTCTTCTTGTCTTCTTCTTTTATATGGTTCTCTTTATATATATAAAAAGATTTAGTTAACTTTATGTGTATGAGTGTTTTACCTGCTTGTCTCTATGTGCACCACATGCATGCCTCCTGGGTATCTATAGATCAAAAGAGGTGTCAGGTCCCCTGGAGTTACAGATAGTTATGAACCTCCATGTGGTCCTGAGAACCAAACCTAGGTTCTCTAATTTGAGAACGTGAGTTCACTGGTTTATTTTTCCAGCCCACTGCGCTTTCATATCGATTTGTATATCTTTACTGTGAGCAGATTCTTTCACTGTTCTTTTATAGTTATCTCAAATCTTTTCCTCCTCATCTGTCCCTTTAAGAGAAAGAACTATATAGCGGCAGCTCAATAAGACAGAGGTCTAGGGGGCTGGAGAGATGGCTCAGTGGTTAAGAGCACCGTCTGCTCTTCCAGAGGACCTGGGTTCGATTCCCAGCACCCACATGGCATCTAACAACTGTCTGTAGTTCCAGTTCCAGGCAAAACACCAAGGCAAATAAATAAATAAAGTTTTAAAAAAAAATAACTTTAAAAAAAAAAAAGACAGAGGTCTGTTCTTCCTTTCCCAGGTACAACTGCCTGGCACCATCTCTCTTCCTGGTTTTTCCTCATGATTCGATTCGCTTCTTAGATAACTTAAAGACAAACCCTCAATTGTCAACTGAAGTAAAATAAATTAATTTTTAATTTGCTCTTTTTTTCTCTCTCTCTTTGACTTGGCCTAATATTTAAGTGTTTACATCAATGACTGTGCAGATCATTCTTGGACACTTTCCAGCTATGAGGCAAAGACAGAAAGATAATGATAGGGAAAATGTAAATAAGCTTATCAGCGAGACCATGTATGTACCTGAAATCATTTAAGGGCTGAATAATATATAATACAAGCTGTCTATTGTTTATAAAATATTCACTCAGAATTGCAGAGGAGAATGATCAGTATGTGATGTAGTGTGTAAAGGGTTTGATAAAGGTGGAGTTCTGTTGTGTTGAAAAATTCAGAAATTCAAACATAGATGTGAGGAATATCATGAATAAAAGCACAGAAGTAATATTGGTTTTATTTATTACACATACTTTCTAACCTTGTACTATGCCAGTCATGTGATCCTTGAAGTTTATGCTTTACTAATTACGTGGGATGCTCCAGGGCATTTGAGAAGGTACCACTTTGCAAAGTTAGAGAAAGAAGCTAGATGGCAGACTAGTGAGTCTAGGCTCTAGAGGATGTTGAAGATGATGGGTTTGACCTAGTTCAAGAGGAGACTGCTTTAGTTTGTCATAAGTACCAGGACAATCTTGACAATTAAACAAGATTTGTCTTTGTGTTTAGCTGTATGAGTACAGAAATAGTGAAATTTGGCTTCCTTCTTGGCAATATGCACTTAGCAGTGGTATCAACTCAAGGCTGGAAGGTTTAAGTGTGATAGTCTTTCAATGTTTGGCTTAACTGTGTAAACTACCACTGAAGCAGGATCAGCCTGAAAAAGGAAAACCTATTCTTTCTTGAAAAACAAAACAAAAAAAAAAAAAACAAACTACAGGACATAGTGACTGATTTAAGAACCAAAAGAAGGAAACACATTTGGGAAATTTGGGAAATATAATAATGTAACAGAAATAGAGAATGAGGAAGAGAACTAGTTTGGGGAGATGATTAATAAAGTCTGGATGTTTTGAGTTTTAAATGATAATAATACATAAAGAAATATACACTGGAAAACTTGGTCAAAATGTATAGAGTGAGTGGAAGGGTAGATGTGGAGGTCAATATAAGAGTACTGATAGAGATAGAGTGTAGAGTCCATAGAGAAGGCTAAAGGCCTAGGACGGTCATGCAGGAGTACTCATAGTTGGAGAACATGATTTAGAAGACTAACCATTGAGGAAGGAACAAGTAAGTGGGAAATGCAGACCACAGGAGTGAGAGCAGAAAAAAAGGATGCTCAGAGGAGAGGGGGGCTGCTGTGCCCAGGGAATAAGGGCAGAGAGATGACTGAGGACTGGGGAAATGTGGCTCCTACCAGTACCTCTGCCATGAAGCTAAGCTCTCATAGACAAAGGAGTTGGGTGGAGCCAACCCCCATAGCTGAGACTCTAATCCTAGCCACAAGGCTTTAATTATAGCCATACCTTTTAGCAGATTAATGGTTCATATGATCAGAAAAAGAAAGATTTATAGTAAAAAGAGATTCAAAAGAAAAATCTCTAAACAACTTACAGTGTATTTTAAAAATATATGTAGGCTTGGGAGGAAAAAAAGGATAGAGAAAGTCCTTAAAAAAGAAATAGATTTAAAAAAACCATAAGCCAAGTAAAGATGAAATATATACAGAGAGTATAGCTACTGTATGTTACTGTTTTGCCTTTGATTTTTTTTTGACTACAGAGGAAGGAATAAGAGCGGCTGAGAGACATTTGACTATAAATGCTACTGGATTGACCTATATATTTTGGAAATGCCTTGACTTCAAAATTTAAGCCAAAAGATATGTTATTTTGAAGAAGAGGTTATACTTTTACTTTCACAGAAAATGGGAGGTTGTAGATTCATTCTAGATTAAGAAAAATAAGATTTGATTAAGACACCCTGAAAAATCTACAATGGAAACAAATGGTGCAGATGATCTAACATTTCAGAACATCTCTGTTGCAGTTTCCTCTGAATTCTGCATCCAGAACAGCTTCAAGGAGACTGGCTCAGATTACCTACTTTCAAAGACTACTCCAGTCAGAACTTGACTATAATCCTGAATTTTCTTTGGGGCCCCTTAAAATTATCAGTGCTCTTACTTAGCAGGAAGTAGTCTAGAGACTATACCCACATTCTCCCCCAAAATGGATTATGGATGTTTGTCTTTTTTTAGAGTGTTGGTTACAAGTTGTTATGGATAATGGTCAGAGAAAAAGCTATACAAAGGAGATTAGATTTGGGGTTCTTGTTTTAAAAAGAAAAAATGGGAAATGTGGGATAATGTTCTTATAGACTGTAAAGATTTTTTCTTGTATTGGTTTAATAAAAAATGCTGATTAGCCAGTAGAGGCAGGGCAACCATGCTAGAAGAATTCTGGGAAGAGAAAAGGCAGAGGAAGGAAGACGAGAATGTTGCACTGAAGAAAAGATACCAATCTATGTGACTAAACATAGATAAGAATTATGGATTAATTTAAGTGTAAAAGCTAGTCAATAATATGCCTGATCTACTGGCCCACAAGTTACTATAAAATTAAGCCTCCAAGTTAATTATTTCAAAAGTGACTACAGTACTGGCTGGGTGGGACAGAGAAACTTCTGACTACAAATGGTGATATATGGTCCCAAAATGGGAAACAAGGTGCATATGACTGACTTAAAATTTTTCCCCATATAGACAAAAAGACTGGGTAGTCCAATGATGGTTACCTATACCTTAGAAATACAGAGAGCTTGATAGCTGTTCTTTCCACAAATCTGGGTACTTGAGAAATCATAATCCAACAATAAAGGCCTAAAAGTTTCTAGGAGAGTCTGGTATTCAATCCATGTTGAAAGGCTGAAGAAGCTGTGGTCTATTGGCAATGGGAGCATTGATGGACATACTTCATCAAGAAGAAACAAAAATATGCAGGTGTGTACTGCTTTTGTTCTGGGACCTCTTTAAATGTAGGCCACCTATGGAAAGGTGCTATCCAATCTGAGGGCATGTCTTAACCCCTTGGTTAATCCTTTCTGGAGATGCCTTTCATAGATATACCAAAAGCATGACTCCTTAGTGGATCCAGATCCTATCAAGTTGACAATGGAGATTAACCATCACTATAACTGAGAGAAACAATACTTGAAGAGAGATTTAATTTGCCTCATGGTTTCTGAGATTTCAATCTGTGGTCATTTGGCTGCATTGTTCCTGAGCTGGACTAAGACAGGAAATCATGGTGGGAGGTGATGGCAGAGCAAAATTGCTCACTTTATGGTGGTCAAGCATGAGACAGATTAAAAAGGAAGGAAGGAAAGAAAAAGGTCCAAGAATAAGATGCACCTTTTAAAGGCATGTTCCTCAGTGATCTACATCCTCCAAGTATAACCTACCTCCTTACAGCCGATTCAGTTATGAGTTTATCAGTGGATTAATGCATTGATGGATGAAGTTAGTGCCTCATGATTCAGTTACCCTTCCATAGTGCCACCAGCTGGGACCTAAACCTTCCACACATGAGATATGCACCCAGCCTTTCCTTCATAAGAGTGTGACACACTTGGTGACCATTTTCTGTATATGGACACATTCTGTTTTACTGCCCCAAATACCCCCAGTTCACTAAAAGGAATGTGGACTTAGATATCATCTCAAGCACAACAGTCTTCCCAAGAGGAGGAGTATGTCGGTATGAAGGAGAGGAATTTATAGAAAATGTCTGCAATATAAAATTTTAGTTCTTAAAATTTCCAAAGAGGAGTTAGTTTATGACTCTCTTGGGGTTAGGGAGGGATAGGGTCCCACTATGTAGCCCTGGCTGGCCTGAAACTCACTACATAGACCAATCTGGTCTTGAACTCGGTGAGATACCCCTGTCTCTTCCTCTTGAGTGCCAGAAATTAAAGGTGTATGCTATTACACCTGGCCTTATGATTTTTAAGGCAGATATTGATAGAGCATAACATTCTATTTAGAACTGTAATGTCTGAAAAATTCAAGAGGAAAAATAGCATAGCATTTAATGGAGTGAGTCTTACATTTATATTTACACAAATTCTGCAGCTAGAGACTGGCAACAGTACTTGGCTGGTGTGTTTGGTTGATCAATGGCCAGTTGGAAACAGCAGTAGGATATGGCCATGTAAAACTATCAAAAACTCATGCTGTGTTTAATAATGGAAGTTAAAGTGTGCTTCAGCTAGAAATATGTTCTGATCAGAACATTGACTTACAAAGACTTCAGCAGTTGATAGCAGGGAGCATTGAGACAGAGGGATGCTAGCTTTGACTCTGTAGCTCAACAGTATCTCAAGAACTTTCTTAGCTGTTCCCTCATGCTTAGTCTAGGTCACAAGGTGGCTATTGCCATTTGGACTAATCTAAAAATTCAAGGTACAAGACGGTTGCACCAGTCATGTTTGTTTTTGATATAAGCATGCTCAACAGATGTTTCATTGTTCAGAACTATATCATGTGGCCATTAGCTGCATAGAGCATCAACTTGTAGGTTTTGCTATCCCTTTATTGGACATGGGCAAAAGGGGGGTTGAGTTTAGTGAGATATTACTTATCTCTAAATGTCACAGAAACCTTCAGGGCAGCTGTCAAAAGTTAAGTGCATTGGAGAATAGCATTGTAATAAGAATATATATGGAATAATAAGTTGTGTGTGTAACAAAGATTCTAAGGCAAAGAAGAAGTTTTTAAAGTCAAAATGTGGAAGAAGATTACATAAGTTGTGTTGAGCCATCTTTGATACAAGGATCAATAATAAGGGCTGTTTCAGACCAGAGTTGAACAGGCAGTTGCTGGACAGGTGTTCTATAGAAGTCTCTTCTATGTAAGGTCTCAGTGATCATTGTGGTCTATAGTTCCAACAAAGTCTTTCATGATAGTTTGGATGTCAGAAACATCTGAATGAACACACCATCTTTACTCACTATATTTTTGGTTAGGAATGAATACAATTGACTTCATAATCATTATATTTCCATAATTCCAGCACTTTTTATCCAATCTATATTCCCTACAGTCACACTGAAGTATAGGTACTCAATATCCTTATGTAACACGTGAAGAAAGTTAGAATGAGTAACAAACAACACGGAGGAAAGATATGCCGTTGGTAGATAATAAGACCAGGCTTCTATTCAGATCCCATTCACGTCAAACTCTTCTTCTGTCCAGTTACAGCACATCAGTATCCAGGTCACGGGGACAGAGTAAAGAAAAATCTTAGTCATCACCATATTTTGACAATTAAAAAAAAGGAATATAACACATATAAAGGAAAACAGGTGTGACTATAGCTTCACAAATTTTCCAGCTTAATTGGATTAAGGATCAAAACATTATAGCATCCCAGTTCCCCTTCATATTCCCTCCAGCCTATTTACACTACACAGCCTCTAACATCATAGTCCATTTTGCCCGTTCTCATATAAAGCTCCATATAAATGGAAAGATATGAGTTATATAGTACTCAGTCCAGTGGCGATACTTCTTTGGGAACCCAGATGGGAAGTATATTTTACAAATAGGGTAGACGTCCAGTTATAAACTGAATTAAAAACCAAATTCAAATCAAAGTGAAATGGAAGATGACTTGCTGTTAAGACTTAGAATTTTAGCTTAATATCCCAAGTCACTTCTCACTAGCTAAGATCAGCTTAGATCATGAATGATGGATCATGATCATTGAAGAATTTATAAGATTGCCTGTCTATATAAAAGTACATAGACACAAAACAACAAAATCTTACTTGACCCTGAGGGATCTCACAAACTCTCTAAGATTCATCTATACATTCCCCAGGGACTTCAGGACTCCCAAGTACAAGACTCTGACCTATAGAACTGGAGCAAAGCTAAGAGTTTAGATATAAGTCACATAGTACCAACCACAGAAGCATAAACTATGTTAGTCATTTATGTTTTCTTCTTAGAAATAGTTTTAAAGTAGAAGAAAACACCATGGGCATATATACAAAAAAGTAACCAGTAATGTGGATTACATCTCTGTTGTGGTTTCAATCTAATGATGTTCCTTGGAGGTTCTTGTATGAAAGGCTGGTAGCCAACTGGAGAGCTTTCGAGAGATCAATGGATGGGGAGGGCTCTAGCTGAATACATTGATTTGTCTGTTGAGGAACTGTTGATGATGGAGTCTGGTGGAAGGAAGTAGGCCACGAGAGGTGTACCTTGGAAGGGTGTATCATCCCTCAGAACCTTTCTCTTTATTCCTCCATCTCGCTGCTTCTGTGAAAGAAACGACTGTCTACCCTTTGCTATGATGGACTCAGCATAGTCCTGGACACATGGAGTCAAGTGACCATGGTTTGAATTGGTAAATGAAAACAAATCCTGCCTCCCTTGGGGTGGCATTCTCTGGTGTTTTGATGCAGTGATGGAAAAGCAACTAAAATAATGCTTCATTGAGATCCTGTCTCCTTAGTAACCGGGTCCACAGTCACTCATCACAAAGAGCAACCACCATTTCCTTGTTTGTCCCCAGACCTCTTTTCTGGCATAGAGCCTAACCTAGTTATTTTATTGAAGTTTCTATTTTCACCAAGACATGCCAGAGTTGCTTTCCTAAAATCCAGATCACATCACTGATCTACTTATAAACATTTGATGGTTCCTTGATACCAACATTATAAAGTGCAAACGCCATTACTGGAATCTCTGAAATTTCTTCTCTAATGTTCAAACACAAAACAAAAGAAAGAACTTATGCCATACGAGCTCATGATCCCAAATACTCTAGTTTCTTGTCAGCTCTCCCATAGTGATAACTCGCACATCTCTCTATTTTAATTTCACTTGCCACCCTTCCCCCCAGTTTGTGACCTAAACATACTCACTTCAGACTGATGCAGGGCACCATCGTTCATGGAACCTTCTGGAAGCACTCAAGGTCTTTCCTCTCACCCTCACAAGCACCTCCAGCTAATGCTATTCAAACTGCATCTCTAAATAGCTGTGGCAGAGAATCAAAAGGTCAGAACAGAATGAAATGATGACAGACACAATACTCTCTATCAAGGTCAGAACCATATCTGTGGCATGAAGGAGTATAGACCCACAAATAAAACATTCAATACAAAAGTGACCATTAGAAATGGATTTAAAGCTAGCCAATATGACAAACTTATGCAGAGAAAGTAATATATTTTAAAATAAGCATGCATCTTAGGCACTTTAGTTTTATTTTGACTACATGACAATTATTTTTGCAGTGTGTCGTGAGTATGTAGAAGGATGAATCAGACTTACCTCTAGCAATATTGGTTAGTATTATTGATACCAATTTATTGATTATTGGTAGTTGTTTCTTTCAGCTGTACATTATCTTGCAGGTGCTTTTAGGGAACTGTGAAACTCGAGCAAGCTTCTCTTAAGTCTCCGTAAGATTGAAGGCTTCCTTCTGCAGTGATTAATCATAAATATTTGGAGATGAGTTTCTGTGTGAGCCAGTTTGTCATCAATGCCCTGAATGTGCTTAGTTTCCTGTGGAAACTAATATTTAGATAAACACAATATATTTTCAAATGTTGCAGAAAAAGATATAAGCATGCATAAACCACACACAAAACATGACAAATATAAATTAAGCAATGTTTTTTAATTGTTAATTTTGGGCAAAGGGTGTATGTTTCCAGTGTTGTTGAAGTCACTGATTTATGGCAAATTATTAAGGCCTAAGATTATTTTTTCAATATATTATTAAGATTCCCTCCTCTTTGTTAATTGGCTCTTAGAATAAGCCAAAGACTTTCTGGTTATTTTTACTTAAAATGTATCAATTTGTCTTAATAAGTCTGTGATTCTTGTATAATACCACTGTATGTGTGTCTAGTGCATATGTGGGGCATTTATATGTGTGAATGTGTACTTGCAGGAGCATTTGTGTGGATGTATGTGCAAGTGTGTGCATGTGCATGTGGAAACAAGAGGGCAACACTAGCTGTCTTTCTCAAATTCCATGTGGTTTTCTGAGACAAGGTCATTCACTAAACCTGAAGCTCACCAACTCAGCTACACTGGCTGACTAACAGGTCTTGGCGATCTTCCTGTCTCTGTCTTCCAAGTTCTGGGATTGGAGGCATGCAATGTCACACCATGTTTTTTCCTGTGGATACTAAGAATCGAATCTAGGCCCTGAGCTTGTGTAGTATTATTTTTCTGACTGAACCACATCTCTGGTCTTTGACATTTTTTTCTTGTAATATATACTATCTGGAAACAATGGAAAGTATTTTTGTCATATGTTTCACTTGCAATTATTCATACTGAAAGATTAACTATATTCCTCGCAAGAGAAACTTTCTGCCTTGGTTAGGCATTTCATTCTGTTCACAAAAATCATCACTTGGAAGTATTTTTGAACTTACAGGAAAATTATAAGCATGATATAGCACATGCATGCACATACACCCTTTGCCCAAAAATAACTATTAAAAAAACTTTGCTTAATTTATATTTGTCATGCTTTGTGTGTTGTCTGTACATGCTTGTATCTTTTTCTGCAACATTTGAAAATATATTGTGTGTACCACTTTATCTAAATATTAGTTTGCATTTTCTAAAAAAGGAGGTATAACATAGTATGCCCATTGAATCCAGGAAATTTACTGAGGATGCAAAGTTATCTAATCTAGAGATTCCTATTCACCAAGTATATCGGTTACATTTTCTGTAGAGATTTCTTGCCATTTGCTCTCGGTTAGCTGTGCACCCGTGGTCATGCTGCCTGATAGAAACAATTAAGGGGAAGAATATTCCGAGTTTCAGGGACTTTCAGTTCATTCTGGCAGGGAAGGTACGGCAGGGCAGCTCAGCTCCTCTCAGTGTGGGAGAGAGCTTTTTCACAGCACAGCGGACCAGGGATCAGAGAGGACAAAGAAAGTAGAACCTTCTAAGGCCCATTTCTAAGTCTCCTTCCTCCAGCCAGGCCCAATGTGCTAATAATTTCATAGACTTCTAAAATGACATCATCATCTGGGAAGCAAGTATTTATAACTTGAGCCTGTGTGTGGGAATTGGGGCGGGTACATTCCAGATTACAACCAGAACAGTAGCCGGTGTAGAATCATGGGCTGCATTTCATGTTTCTGTAGTCTCCTATAATCCAGAGACATCCTTTGGCTTTATATTTTCTTCAATGATGCTATTTTCGCAGTATGCTGTCCAGTTACCTTCCAGGATAACCTTCAGTATTGGTTTATGTGGCATTTCCTTATGAATATTTGAGTTACAAATTTGAATGTGAATGCTATAGCAGCTATACTGTGTCATGAGCTCAGAACAACCTTTGTGGCTTCTGGGGAGTCTTATTGAAGAATGTGTTTCCAATAACAAACAAGCCAAAAGAGAGAGTGCACTTATGGATTACTGGAAGATTTGTGGACATCTAGGTAAGAACCTTTGTCCTACATAAGCACATAATGTTCATGTCTACTATTGATGTCACCTTTGATCCCCAGATAAAAGTGGCCGGGTCTCCCCAGCTGCTGCTGAGGGAATTTGCACGGCTACCCACCTCCAACTGAGCAAACGGATAAGGAATGGGGATCCTGAAGGACAGACTCAGACCCCACCCAGAGGTGAGGAGGGTTCAGCAGGCCCGAGCACCAGTATCTCTGCCAGGGAGTGTTGAGCTTCAGTCGGTTTCGGTTCTGGTTCTGGGACCAGGTGCTGTCTGCAGAGCATGTCCCCATGCACACTGTAGCAGACAGAGATAAACTCTGACTGCCACGATCCCCCCAGCTACTGCTGAGGGAATCTGCATTGCCACTAACCCGCCTCCAATTGGTCAAACAGAGAAAGATTGAAGACTTGAAATTCAGTCCCCTGCCCAGAGCAGAGATAGAGATTGAGCAGACCTTTTCCTCAGAGGTGACAGGAGGCACACAAGCCCAAGTGCCACAACTGACCAGGAGCCACCTAATCGTGAACCACTGAAGCCATGGGCAGATGCCAGTGCAAAAATTTACATAATAATATAAAGAACAACAAGGTAACTCCAGAAGAAAGTGGTGGTCCTACAAATACAAGAACTGAACTAAGCAATGAAGAGGAAACAGAAGGAAACAACACCAAAAATTCCTTTATGATGATCATCAAAGCTCTCAAAGAAGATGTGAAAAATTGCCTTAAAGAAATAGAAGAAAATACAAACAAAAAATTGGAAGAGATGAACAAATCTATGAAAGAAACATGCCAGGAACTAAAAGCTGAAATAGAAGCAATAAAAAAGGCACAAAATGAGGCAAACATGGAAATAGAAAACCTGAAGAAAAAAGCTGGAACCACAGATACAAGCATAACAGAGTTAAAGAGATGGAAGATAGAATTTCTGAAGTGGAAGACTCAGTAGCTCAAATAGATATATCAGTCAAAGAAAATACTAAAACCAAAACAGCCATAACCCAAATTTTCAGGAAATCTGGGACACCATGAAAAGACTTAACTTCAGAATAATAGGAATAGAAGAAGGAGAAAAATACCAGCTCAAAGGCACAGATAATGTTTTCAATAAAATCATAGAAGAAAACTTCCCTAACCTGAACAAGGAAATGCCTATAAAGATACAAGAAGCTTACAGAACACCAAATAGATATGACCCCCCAAAAAAGTCAGCATGCCACATTATAATCAAGCCACAAAACATACAGAACAAAGAAAAAATTTTAAGAGCTGCAAAAGGAAAGGGCCAACTTACACACAAAGGCAGACCCATCAGAATAACACCTTACTATTCAATGGAAATGATGAAAGCTAGAAGGGCTTGGTCAGAAGTTATACAGACACTAAAACAGCATGGCTGCCAAACTAGAATACTATACCCTGCAAAATTATCAATCACCATAGATGGAGTAAACAAGATATTTCATGACAAAGTCAGACTGAAACAATATCTATCTAACAATCCAGCACTACAGAAAGTATTAAAGGGAAAACTCCAACCTAAGGACCCCAGACACACCCATGAAACCACAAACAATCAAAAATTCCACAGAAGAATGCTCCAGAGAAAGGAAATACAAATAAGTTACCACCAAAAATGGCAGGAAATATCAATCAATGATCACTAATTTCCCTTAATATCAATGGACTCAACTCTCCTATAAAACGTCACACACTAACAAGATGGATACAACAACAGAAGCCATCCTTCTGTTGCCTAAAAGAAACACACCTCAACCACAAGGACAGACACAGGCTTAGAATAAAGGGTTGGGGAAAGATTTTCCAGTCAAATGGTCCTAAGAAACAAATGGGGGTTGCAATCCTAATATCTAACAAAGTAGACTTTAAGCTAAAAGCAATTAAAAGGGACCAAGATGGTCACTGCTTATTTATCCCAGGAAAAATTGGTCAAGAGGAGATTTCAATCCTGAATATTTATGCCCCTAATATAAGGGCACTTACTTATGTAAAAGAAACACTGCTAAAGCTCGAATCCCACATCAGTTCTTACACCCTAATAGTGGGAGACTTCAATACCCCACTTTCAACCCTGGATAGGTCAACCAGACAGAGATTCAACAGAGAAATAAGGAGTCTAAAAGAGGTTATGATACAAATGGATTTAATAGATATCTATAGAAGCTTCCACCCAAATGCAAAGGAATATACATATTCCTCAGTTCCTCATGGAACTTTCTCCAAAATTGATCACATAGTTGGTCATAAAGCAAATATCAACAGATACAAAAAATGGAAATAATCCCTTGTAACATATCAGACCACCAGGGCCTAAAGTTAGAGTTCAACAACATCAAAAATCAAAGAAAGCCTACCAACTCATGGAAACTAAACATCAATCAGCTGAACCATCTCTGGGTCAAGGAAGAAATTAAGAAAGAAATCAAAGTCTTCCTAGAATTTAATGAAAATGAATCCACAACGTACCCAAACTTGTGGGACACAATGAAAGCAGTCTTAGGAGGAAACTTCATAGCGCTAGATGCCTACATGAAAAACCTAGAGAAATCCCACACTAGAGACCTAACAGCTCAGCTGAAAGCCTTAGAACAGTTAGAAGTGAACTCACCTAGAAAGAGTAGATGGCAGGAAATAATCAAACTTAGGGCTGAAATCAATACAATTGAAACAAAAAGAACAATACAAAGAATCAATGAATCTAACAGTTGGTTTTTTGAGAAAGTTAACAAGATAGATAAGCCCTTAGCCAAACTAATCAAAAAACGGAGAGAGTGTCCAAATCAACAAAATCAGAAATGAAAAGGGGGACACAACAACAGACCCCCAGGAAATACAGAGAATTATCAGATCATATTTTGAAAATCTGTATTCCACAAAAATGGAAAACCTAGAAGAAATGGACAGCTTTCTGGACAGGTACCATCTACCAAAGCTAAATGAAGATCAGATTAATTACCTAAACAGGTCTATAACCCTTAAGGAAATTGAAGCTGTCATTAAAAACCTCCCCAAAAATAAAAGCCCTGGTCCAGATGGTTTCAGTGCCAAATTCTACCAGACATTCAAAGAAGAATTACTACTGCTACTCCTCAAACTATTTCACACAATAAAAACTAAGGAATATTGCCAAATTCCTTTTATGAGGCCACAATTACCCTAATACCTAAGCCACTCAAAGACACAACAAAGAAGGAGAAGTACAGACCAATTTCCCTCATGAATATTGATGCAAAAATTTTCAACAAAATTTTGGCAAATCATATACAACAATGTATAAAAAATGTCATCCACCATAATCAAGTAGGCTTCATCCCAGAAATGCAGGGCTGGTTTAACATACAAAAAAACTGTAAATGTTATCCATCATATAAACAAACTAAAGGAACAAAACCACATGATCATATCCTTAGATGCTGAAAAAGCCTTTGACAAAATCCAACACTCCTTTATGATTAAAGCCCTGGGGAGATCAGGAATACAGGGAGAATACCTAAATATAATAAAGGTGATTTACAAGAATCCGACAGCCAGTGTCAAACTTAATGAAGAAAAACTCAAAGGAATCCCACTAAAATCAGGAACTAGACAAGGATGTCCTCTCTCCTCTTATCTATTCAATATAGTTCTTGAAGTTTTAGCTAAACCAATAAGGGAACGAAAAGCGATTAAGGGCATACAAATTGGAAAAGAAGAAGTCAAACTATCTCTATTTGCAGATGATATGATTGTATACATAAGTGACCCACAAAATTCTTCCAAGGAACTGCTACAGCTGATATAAACACCTTCAGCAATGTAGCAGGATACAAGATTAACTCAAAGAAATCAGTAGCCCTTCTATACACTAAAGATAGAAGAGCTGAAAAAGAAATAAGGGAAACATTACCCTTCATAATAGCTGCAAATAGTATTAAATACCTTGGAGTAACTATAACCGAAGAAGTAACAGACCTATTTGACAAAAATTTTAAATTATTGAAGAAAGAAATAGAAGAGAATATCAGAAAATGGAAAGCTCTCCCATGTTCCTGGATTGGTAGGACCAACATAGTAAAAATGGCAATTCTACCAAAGGCAATCTACAGATTCAATGCACTGCCTATCAAAATCCCAACACAATATTTTTTGGAACTTGAAAGAATAATTCTCAATTTCATTTGGAATAACAGGAAAGGCAGGATTGTCAAAACAATTTTACTCAACAAAAGAACCTCAGGAGGTATCACCATCCCTGTCTTCAAGTTATACTATAGAGCTACAGTAATAAAAACAGCCTGGTACTGGCATAAACACAGACTTGTGGACCAATGGAATAGAATTGAAGATCCAAACATTAACGCAAAAACCTATGAATGCCTGATCTTTGACAAAGAGGCCCAAAACATTCAATGGAAAAAAGATAGTATATTTAACAAATGGTGTCGGTATAGCTGGATGGAAGTGTGTAGAAAAATGCAAATAGATCCGAGCCTGTCACCCTGCACAAAACTCAAATCCAAGTGGATCAAAGACCTCAACATAATCCCAGCCACTTTGAACTTGACAGAAAAGAAAGTGGGAAATACACTTCTACAAATTGGCACAGGTGACCACTTCCTAAATATAACACCAGTGGCACAGACATTAAGACCAACAAACAGTAAGTGGGATCTCCTAAAGCTAGGAAGCTTCTGAAAAGCCAAGGACACTGACAATAGGACAAAACACCAGCCTACAGAATGGGAAAAGATTTTCACCAAACCTACAAGTGATAGAGGACTGATCTCTAAGATATATAAAGAGCTCAAGAATCTAGAGCCCAAAACCTTGAATAACCCAATCAAAAAATGGGGTTCAGAGCTAAAAAGGGAATTCTCAGCAGAGGAATTACAAATGGCTGAAAAGCACCTGAAAAAGTGCTCATCATCTTTAGCCATCAGAGAAATGCAAATCAAAACAATTTTGAGATACTACCTAACACCTGTTAAATTGTCTGAGATAAAAGGCACAGATGTTGGAGAGGATGCGAAGCAAGGGGAACACTCCTCCATTGCTGGTGGGAGTGTAAGCTTGTTCAGCCACTTTGGAACGCAGTATGGTGGTTTCTCAGAAAATTGAGAATCAATCTCCCCAAGGACCCAGCAATACCACTTCTGGGTGTATACCCTAAAGAGGCACATTCACACTCCAAAGGTATTAGCTCAACTATGTTCATAGCAGCATTATTTGTATAGCAAAAACCTGGAAACAACCTAGATGTCCCTCAACTGAAGAATGGATTAACAAACTGTGGTACATCTACACAATGGAGTACTACTCAGCAGTAAGAAAAAAATGATATCCTAAAATTTGCAGGCAAATGGATGGACTTGGAGAATATCCTCCTGAGCGAGGTATCACAAACTCAGAAAGATAAGCAGGGGATATACTCACTCATTAGTGGTCTCTAAACAAACAAACACGAAAAAAATCCAAGCATGCCCAAGCTGCAAACCACAACCACTGAACCGCTTGGAATCAGAAACACCCTGGACTGACTCCTTGGATCCCACTCCCCCTAGAGGAACACCTGACTCACTCTTGAGGGAGGGGGGACAAAACTGCATCTGCCAGGAGTGGAGACTGAACTAAGCAATATTGGAGCAGTGGGACCATAGGACTGTCTGCTCCCTGCCCAGGGAGGGGATAGGGAGATGTAGAGAAGAAAGAATGACCTGATGTGGTGGGAGAGGGAAGGGACCTTGAATAAGGATATACAAGGATAGAAAGTGTGACTTTTTTGTTCATAATAATAATGAAAAAAAAAAAAAAAGAAAGAAAGTGGCTTTGGAGGTTCCTTCACAGACCCTTACTTCTAACATATCGTTTTAAATTTTGGTTACATCTTATTATGAGGAAGAGTTTCCCTCACTCCCTCCTTTTTTCCCTTCCCCCTTTCCATTTTCTTGTGTATATTTAACATGGTTGTTTCATATGAAAATGTGGTCATATTATATGTTATAATCCATTTCTGTCATTATAGTCTAATTGGCTCAGATAAGTGGGGTCCATTTCACTTAGCCCCTGCATCCTTTTGACATGTCCCTCCTCCTCCTCCTCCTCCTCCTCCTCCCCCCTCCTCCCCCTCCTTCCCCTTTCCCCTCCTCCTCCTTCCTTTCCTCTTCTTTTTGGATTCTTCATTTCTTTCTTAACCAACAAGATTACTTAGAAGTCCAAAGATCCCCTTGTACTTCCCCTCTCACAGTCTCAGAGTTGTCTAGTTTTCTTAGTGGGAAGAGAGACTCAGGGGCCAAAATTGAGATGCTATGTGTTCTTCTTGCTGCTGCAGCAGCAGCATTTCTGGATGCTGAAGCAAGCAGAGCTGGTTTACAGGAGCCGACTGCAGCATGTGGACACAGATTTGACCTCACAGAGGCCTTCCTTATCCTCTCACATTCTGAGCATGTTCTCCTCTTCCTCTGCTCACTCCTAATACCTTCAGGTTCATTTATTGGCTGTCTGATAATGCATTAATAGAGCTGCAGAATTTTTATTCTACTACAGTACAGAAATATAAGACTACTACAGAGAATCCTAATTTTATTTTTAGTATCTGTCATTTTTAGACTAGAAAATCATTTTTTAAAACCTGGTTTTTCTCATTGAGAATATACCTTTCTCCATCACTTGAAGAGACTTAGGCTCAATTTGAATCTTTTCAGAAAAACATTTTATGGTTTCCCCACATTAATTTTTTGAACAGGTTTATTAGAATATGGTTCACACATCACACTACAAAATTCACCCATTTAAAGTTTTCTCATTGCTTTTTATTTGTTCGTGTGTGTGTGTGTGTGTGTGTGTGTGTGTGTGTGTGTGTGTGTGTGGTGTTGTTGTTGCAGGTCAGAGGTTAGATTCTAACATTTAGAAGTCTGTTCTTTCCTTCAGCCACTGGGTCCCAAAAGTCAAGAGTCAAACTCAGGCCATCAAGTTGGGCATCAAGTACCTTGCTAAGCCTCCTTGCCGCCTCTTCCACAATTAATTTTTTTAATTTTTCTTTATTCCAAAGTGAATCATCCATTCCTTAGTTATTGTTCTTCAATTCCCCATCTCCCAAAACCCAGAGAACTCTCATGTCCTTTCTGTCTCTAGATTTGCCTATTTTAACATCTCATTCCAATTTAATTATTAAATACTCTCTTGTGCCTGACCTTTTATTTATTTTCAGCATGTCTGCAAGTTTTGGGGATGTGAAAGCATGAATATACCACTTTCCTTTCATTCATAAATGATATTCTGTTGTGTGGGTATGACACATTTTGCTTATTCAGCACCATTTGGATTCTCCACACCCAACATGTTGGCTATAATGAATAATGCTGCTGTGGACAATTATGTACAGATTTTGGTGAGGATATAAGTTCTCATTTCTCTGACATAGAATAGCTATGGAATGCTGAACTGAATGGTACTCTGTGTATAAATGCATGAACTACCAGGATGTTTTCCAGAGAAGCTGATAACATACCATTGTTACCAGCAATGTGACAGTTCCAGTTTTCCCAAACCATCCAAACACTGTCATCTGTGCCTTTAAAGGCTGCCATCCCAGTGACATTTCACTTGTGTAGGTAATTTGTGTTTCTTTAAAGGCTAATGATTTAAGCATCTCTTCATATGTGAGTTAGACATCTGCATATCTTGCTGTATAGAATTTCCTATTCGTATTTTTAACTTACAACAGTTTTGATCATTTCTTAGTTACTTTTTTATTGCTGTGATAAAACATGACCAAACGCAATTTATAGAAGGAAAGGTTTGGGGGGGCATCTTACAGGCTCCATCACCATCATGGTGGGGAAGGGTGGCAATAACCAAGCATGGTGTCTGGGGCAGTACCTGAGTGTCTGAGACAACTCAGATCTCAAATACAAGCAAGAAGGAGAGAGGGTAAACTTGAAATGTCTTTAAGCTCTTGGAACATATCTCCAGTGGTCACTTCCTCCACAACTCTTAAGTCTCCCAAACAGGGCTGCCAGCCAGTCTTCAGATGTCTAAAAATATGAGCGAGATCTTATTCAAACCACCACAGACCATCCTAGGGGGGCTGAATTTGCAAAGGTATCTGAGAATCAGCTTGTTATTTCCAGCTGGGATTCTGTCCAATCAAGGAGTTAAATCTGTCTATCCATCTAGGGAATGATCGTGATAACATTAGTTCTTCTGATCCATGAACATAAGATGTCCTTTCATTTGTTAGGTTTTTTTTTTTAATCTCTTTCCAAAAATGGCCCATAGTCTTTATGGTGTAAGTTTTATATTCTACTAATCTATTCCCAAGTGTTTTGACTTTTTTATTACAAATGAAATTGAACTCTTACTTAAATTCTTGGTTTGTGCATTTATATTGTTTTGACATACAGATGATTTTTAAAAAATATTGTTCATTTATCTTCAATCTTATTGAATTGGGAAATTATGCCTGGCACTGAAAATCTAGCCAACTACCTAGGACTAGTGAAGTCAGATCCTGGAGGAGAAGCTACAAACATTTTATTAAGCAAGCACAGTCCCTAAGTGCAGCCTAAATATGTGTGCTTAGGCCTACATAGAAGTGTAGCCGCCACCCGCTAACACTGGAGAAGAGGGGGCAGAAACATAGCGAGAGCCATGACCTGAGCTTGCCTTGACCTGAGAGGTATAAGGGGATATCTGGAGGGAAGAAAGAAAAGGGAAACAGGATTTAATCAGATTGCAGCCCCCCAAATACAAGAAATAATTATTAAGGGTTACAAAACAAAAAATGAGGACATACATAAAAGCAAAACACTCCCATACATAAAATAAGTAAATGATGAATTAACTATTTTTTAAATGACGAGGAAACCTGTCGTTTTACTTTATGACTGTGAGTTTGTGTCCTTATTTGTAAAATAAGAATAGATTTGCTGGTTGCTTTGTCAGGTCCAAAGCATTTTGACAGATGATAGAGTTCTGTGAGGGTTTCCGATGGCTTGCTGATGGTGAGGCACTAAGGACTGAACTCGGGCCTTTCCATGTTCTGGGCAAGTTCCTCTCTGCTATAGTCCTTGGCCTAAATGCTGTGTGTTTTGGGCGAAAAACTCCAGGTTATTATGAATGAACCATTACAGTTTATTTGAATTTGTATTGGGGGGATGGGTGGTTTTTTTTACTTTCCAATGTTTTGATAGGTTTTACTACATAGCCCAAACTAGCCTTGATATTGTGATTCTCCTGAGAGACCACCACACCTGGTCCACATGTACTTTAAAAATTTGTCCCCAGGTGTGTCTCCCTCCCCAATTCTTCTCTTACAGTTATGGCTTCAACGTTCAACTATTGAGAATTAGACCGCCTCTCTTTAGATCTAAGTATACTTCTGATCACAGTGACTCCCAAAGCTGAGTCACACATACCAGTATCTCTTCAGCAGGAGTCTCTGGAAACACATTGCCACGAGGAAGTGCAGACTGCAGACAAGCCACAGGAGAGCAGATGGTTGCTCCCAACTTCTAACCATGTAAGGAAGTTACCACCAGTGCGGGTCTGAGCTGAGGGAAACTAAGACGAGCTGTAGACCCATAAGCAAAACAAAGAACTGTTGTTATAAACCTTTAGTGGTTACGCAGCTGAAGATGGCAGATACACAGCGCCTCTTTCCAAGTAAGCCTCTCTCTGCTCATTCCAAACCAAATATGTCCATGAACATGCTTTGCAATTCTCCACACCTGTGTCTTTTCTTATGCCATGTATTCTACCAGAATGTCCTCTTGTTGAAATCTTACCTGTTCTTAAAGGTCTCACGCAGGTGCCACTTCTGTGATGCTCTGCTACATGTTTTAACTAGTTTTGGTGTCTTCTTCCTTTAAAACACCAGAGAACTTTTTCTTATCACTTATGATACCCGTTGCCCATGCTGATGTTTAATACATGTGTCTGCTGGCACCAGCCAAATACTAAGTGCTGAGAAAAGAAGTTTCCTGAATGATCAGTCCCTCTTTCTCCCCTGCAACAAAGCAAATTTCACACATTCTCCCAGAAGCACTTTGGGATCAGGATACATCAGATGTTTTAGTGTCCACTTCTCTGGTGGGAGCCATGGTTACTTTCTGAACATAAACCCAATATATCATTTTATGAATAGTTTATTGGGAGGCAAAGACAGGAACATCATGAGTTCAGCACTAGCCTAGTTTACATAGGAAGTTTGAAGCCAATGTGAACTACAGTAAAATCCTATGCCAAACAAATGAATAGCAGAAAAGACTAAGTCTAGAGACACAGAAAGAATGATGATCAGAAAATTAAAAAAGAAAAGGAGCTTAAACTTTCAAAACTGCAGTAACTGAGAAAGATTTCCTGAGGTGGGATCACTACATCACAGACTATCTGACAGCTCGGAGATTGTCTGGTTGGTTCTTAAGTTTGCTGCAAAAGCGTCAGAGACTGGAAAGGAAGGAGGAGCGTAGATTCTGGATCCCCACCCCTCTAAGTACTAAGGTCTAGAATACTAAGTATTCTAAGGTCTGGGTACAACTGATGAAATCTTAAGAGAGAAGGAAGAGGAGAGAGAGAGGGAGGGAGGGAGGGGGAGAAAGAGAGGGAGGGAGAGAGAGAGAGAGATCCCCAGAATTTTGGGAGGTTTTTGTTGTAGACAGCCCCTCAGTATATAGCCCAAACTGAATTTGAACTTCTACGTAATCCAGACAGACCTTAGACCTATGGCAATCCTCTTGCCTCTTCGTCCCAAGTAAGTGCTGGGATTATACCTTGAGGATATATTTACACTTTAATTGACAATATTTGCACATATTTATGAGGTGCCACATACATGTATATATTGTATGAAATTTAAATAGTGTTAGTTCTCTCTTTAAACATTTACTGTTTCTTTGTTGTTAAATATTTAAATTCTCCTTTCTTCTCGCTATTTTGTAATAAATGCTCTCCATGTGTGACCTCTAGTCCACTCCACTATATTATAAAAAGAAGAGATCGCCTTCAACTTTGCTTGTTTTTGCAGTAGATGGATCAGATCAGGGCATGATGTACTCAAGGTGAGCACTGACGCTGAGCCACAACTGTAACCCAGGGCACCTACTTAAAAGCTCTCTCAGTAACGCTGATGCAGCAAATCAGTCCATGGGTCAGACTTTCAGAGATGTTAGGGAGGTCACTGCTCCATCAACATCTCATTTGTTCCTTCAGGCTGTAGACACGTGCCCTTTGAACTCGCCATAGTTTCTGTACTGCTGTGGAGTGTTCACAGTAGCATGGCCTCCCAGGAAATAAAAATAGACAAAGCCATAAGTGTGGGGCTGGATGTGAGGGAGAAATCCCTGCCGTTCCAAGCCATGGGTGTTGGCAAAAGATGATGAAACACTTCATAAGATCAACAAGGGGGTGTGTAGCCTGGCTGTGGCAGCTTCTGTCTGGGGGTGTGTATTCTTAGATGGGGTGATGTATTTCCTCACCATCAAGTAGTCAGTGGTATGACTCACTCTTCTCTTGAGAGCCTCCACCCTCGGCTCCCTGATTCCTTCCAGTCTGCCGTCTAATTTCTGATAGCAACCTCAGGGCTACACTGAGTTTCTAACATAAGACCATCTACACATTTATCTTTTTTTTCCAGTATATTATCAATCCAGTTCTAAATCCTGCAGCTGGAACTTTGCCCTTCCCACCTTCTAGAACCTGTCCCAGAGTGATCCTGGGAGCTGGGTCGCTGAGGGTTCCTATTCTTTAAATGTGTTGCAGACTCTCAGACCTCTGGGGTTCCCTCGAATAAATACTAAGAGATGTCTTTGAGCTGAAGCACCATCAGAGACCCCCTTATCTTCGAAGCAGAGAAGTGGAGGAACAGGAGAAAACTAGATTGTTGCTGATGCCCCACGGTGATCACCAGCTGTGACTTATTCACAATCTGCAGAATAGACTCTTGTAAAAATGCTAAGCCTTGCTGAAATAGTCTTCATCTTCTTCAGTCTTTGTGCATTTTAATAGTTTTATAAATATCTTCAGAGAACATAGTGGATATAGCAGATCTTTGCTGAGTCACTCAGATCATTTCTGTAGTTCAGAAACTGGACTAACACAATGGATTGACTGATTAACTGATTTATCGATTTATCGATTGATTGATTGATTGATTGATTGATTGAAACATTGTCTCACTATATAGCCCTGACTTGCCTGAAACTTGCTGTATAGACCAGGCTGTCCTCAAATTCACTGAGATCTGTCAGTCTCTGCCTTTCAAGCACTGTAGTGTTGCTGCTGTCCAGGGTCCTAATGTCTCCCTTTGGGGCGGGGGTGGTGGTATGGTGGTTTTGGTGTGGTGGTGTGTGAAGATGCAGTGTCAACAGCTCAGACATTGGAAGTCAGGTGAAAAGAAAAAGAGTTAATTATTTATTCAGCAATGAGGAGAACCTTATGTGCCCTCCTCCCAGCACCCAAGCTGCGTTCTGATTTGATGACATTGTGTGACTGCCCCTCATTGGTTTGCACAGTCAGGAGCATTGGACAGTTAGGCCTTGGGCAGTCTCCAGGTTGGCTCCTAAGGAAGTACCTTATATGCACGCCTTGGCAACTGGTTTGAGCCCTTTTCCTTAACCCAATGGACCTGTCCTACTACACATTAGGATTAAATGTGTGTACCAAAAGTATGAGGACCAGAAAGTGGGCATGTCTCTGTCATTGTCACCAACCCTCTATTCCTAGTTTGATTTCAGTCATTGTGGTAACTACCATGACCAAGCGAACTCAGGGAGGAAGGGGTTTATTTGACTCATAGGTTATACTTTATCACGGAGGGAAGCCAATGTCAGAATGCAAGAGAGGAGCTTGATCAGAAACTACAGAGGGATGCTGCTTACTGGCTTACTGGCTTACTGCCCATGGCTTACTCAGCTTGCTCTCTTATACAACTCAGTACCACCTGCTCAGGGATGGTACTGTCCACATTGAACTGTGGGCCACCCCCAGTCAATCATTAATCAGAAAAATGCCCCATGAACAGGCCAATTCTGTGTTGGCAACTCCTCCACTGAGGTTCCCAGATAACTCTATTTTATATCAAGTTGGCAAAAACTGACCAGCACATCCTCCCTACAAGATTCTTGTCATTTAATAATTTAATTCTTAGGCTGGACAGATAGCTCAGTGGTTAAGAGCACTGGCTGTTCTTCCCAGGGTGCCTGGGTTCAATTCCCAGCACACACATGGCATCTTATAACTGTCTGTAATTCCAGTTCCAGGGTACCTGACACCCTCACACAGATATACATAGAAGCTAAATACCATTGCACACAAATAAAAATGAAAAAAAATAATTTAATTCTTGCTTTGTGGTTCTGGGATGTTGCTCAGTGATGGGGTGCTTGCCTAGTATGTTCAAGGTCCTGGGTTTGAACCCTAGAGGGGTAGGAGACACTTACACTGTATAATACATTACCATATGAGGTCATCTCACTCTACACAGCACTGTAAGACACTGTTTTAAGATGAAGAAACATAGGCTCTGAGAGATTTGATACTATATTCTGAATATGTCCACCAAAACACATGTTGAAATTCAATCCTCAATTCAATTGTTAAGAGGTGATACCAGGTGGGACTGGTAAGATGTAATTAAATCATTAGGGCTCTATCCTTGTGAGTGATGAATCCATCAGCCCAGTCTTGGGCTTGTAGGTTGACATGTCCTTGGGTTACCTCAAGAACAAGTCTGTTAGAAAAGCCAATTTGGACTCTGTTTCTTGTCATATGATGCCTTGTACCTCTCTGCAAGGTTCCCACCAGCAAAAAGGCCCTCTCCAGAATCACCTCTCTGACCTTCCACCCTCCAAAAGTATAGGCAGAATAAGCTTCTGGTGGGTTTTCCTTTGTTTGTTTGTTTTTGATTCTACAAATTACCCAGTATGTGACACTAAATTATAGCAATAGAAGCACATTCATTGATTTATGTAAGATTCACGTTTAACTATAAAGTATTAGATCAAGGTTGGAATTCCAGGGTATCTTCCACTGTGGTATGTGGTGCTTGCTCTATGCACATTTGAAGAAAGGCCATGCGACTTGTCTATGAGATAACCTGAACACAGGCTTGGGAAATGGTTCTCAGAAAGCACCGAAATGCTCTTTGAGAGAGAGATCCCCAACCCCTCCTGACCAATGGGGGACCATCACATTATATCAGATCTTTCCTACATAGCAGTTTGATGGACTCCCAACTTTCTCTAGCTCTTTAACAAAAGTCTCAACTTTAACTCCTCAGAGACTCCAGATGGCCATATTCTGTCTCAGCCTAGGTTGCTGAGGTACCAAAAGGGCCTACAGGCAATCGGGAGAGCTGGGAACAGAACAAGTGTTTGGATAGTCCAGTGGATCAGCAGGTAAATGAAGAAAGCCAAAGGCTAGGTAGACTTCCACGAGCATGTCAATGCTGGTTTGGATCTGTCTTTCAAGTTGGAAGGCTCTGCTAGGCAGGTGAAGCAAGGCATGGAAAGTGACAGTGTTGTAGAGATGTGTATGAGCAGCCTCTTGAGTGGCTGCTTTGTAACAATGGTCCCCACCTCCCCAAAGTATGTCTCACTGTGGCAATGAAACGTTCTTGCCTGGCTTTCTGTATCCACTTTAGGTTCCCAAAACTGATGTCTCAAGGCTCATTTTTGTTGTTGCTTAATGTGAGTGTGTCTGTGTGTATGTGTGTCTATGTGCATATATATATATATATATATATATATATATATACTTATGCACATAACCGTGTGTGCAGATGTGAGTCCTAGTGGTCTGGTGTTTTGCTGAATGGCTAGGCCTGTTGCCATCAAGCTCCTGGGATGCAGCTGTCTCTGCCTCTCCAGCTCTGGGGTATAGAGGTCTTCCATTGCATCCATCTTTTGCATGGGTGTTGGGGATACAAACTCAGATCTTAGCACCTGTGTATCAAGTCCTTTTACCCACTGAGCTATCTCATCAGCCTCCTTATGACCTGTTGTGGTTGACCTTTGAACTGTCCATTATGAAGAAGAGACAGTCTGCTTTGTGACACTCCTATTAAACACAAATATGTTTGTAGATTCTTCCTGATAGGGAGACATCAGAGAAAGGATTAGTCTGGTTATGTGTCACTGGAAGAAAGAGACTATGCCAGAATCATAACCCCACACTTTCCTCATGTGAGTCATGGCTGAGGTCTATCATTTCCATATGTGTTCATCACCAAGCACATTCTGAGCCATACTATACCCAGACAGTGGGACTCTTGAGAAATGTGATCGAATGGAGTCACCACCAAACATCAGGGAAACACAACAAAAGGAATTGTTCAAAAGACTGCATCACTGAAACAGCCTTATTTTTTTTAAAATTACAAATCATTTTTCACACTGTTAATAACTACATTTATTTGAGTGGCAATGTACTCCTAGTGTCCCCTGGTAATTCCCTAACTGGTCTGAGTGTGGCTAGGGGTGGCTAGATAACAATCTGTGTAATAGTGGCTTGGGTACATGGAGATTGCCATTGCCAGTATTTCAGGAACTGTGAACTCTTGACTTTGATCTGGGCTGTGATCCTTAGGGTTCTACCTCAGTGTCTGATAGCATCCTGGAGTTTCATCTTCCAGTGTTGAAAGAAGAAAGAAATTTTGACATGAAAGAGCAAAGTTACAATGTCTTTCAGATCTATCCTCTGTCAGAGCCACACATAGTACAGAGCACTTGACATGTAGCTAAAACAAAATTGAGATATAACATCCACAGAGAATTCTGAAAGTAGTGTGAGCAAAAAGAATACAAAATATTCCAACAATAAGTTTTATGCTAATTAAATGATGAAATAATACTAATTTTGGACATATTAGGTGAATAAAATATATGATGAATTTGAACACCTCCCCCCTTGTATCATTTTTAACATTGTGAAGTGGCTACTGAAAAGATAGCACCTTACAGAGGCTGGGGAGAGAGCTCTGTCAATGCTGTGCTTCCCCACACAAGCATGAGGACCTGAGTTTGGTCCTCAGAACAAACAGCCAAGCATGGTGGCACATGGTCATAATCTTAACAATGAGGAAGAAACAACAGGCAGATGCCTGGAGCTTACAGAGCAGTCAACCTTGAGGACTTAGCAAATTCCAGGTGCAATGCTGTTGTAGAATATTATTTTAAGGTGTGTCACTTCTGTTGATGCTGTGTCACATTTATTTAGTGATATGAAAATGTATTGCTTTTGTTTAGGCTGCATTTGTTTAACTCTGTGAAGCTGTGTTACTTTGCCTGTCTAAAACACTTGATGTTCTAATAAAGAGCTGAAAGCCAATAGTGAGGCAGGAGACAGAAATAGGTGAGGCTGGAAGGCAGAGAATATAAATAGAAGGGAAAAGCTGGGAAGAAGTAGCCCAAGAAGGAGGAGGACTCCAGGGCCCAGCCACCCAGATACACAGCAAACTACAAAGTAAGAAACAAAGAAATGTGTACAGGAACAGAAAAGAAAAGGCCCAGAGGCAAAAGGTAGATGGAATAATTTTTTTAAAAAAAAAAAAAAACTGGCAAGAAACAAGTTAAGCTAAGGTTGGGCATTTGTAAGTAATAATAAGCTTCTCTCGGTGTATTTATTTAGCAGCTAGATGGTGGGCCCCCAAAAGATTAAAAAAAAAAATCCAGGCCAATGAGGGGCCCTGTCCGAAAAAGAGTGAAAGATGCCTTAAAAATGAGGCCTAAGGGTCTCTGTCTGTCTGTCTCTGTCTGTCTCTGTCTCTCTCTCTCTCTCTCTCTCTCTCTCTCTCTCTCTCTCTCTCACACACACACACACACACACACACAAAGGCATATATGTCTACTGCATATATACCAAAATAAATACAATTTACATAAGTATTGCAGCTTGTGAATACAGAGTCTATTTCATTGTTCTGGTGTCTAGATGTCAAGCTCAGTGAGACAGTGACTTCTGATTTTGCTAATCATGCCCCTGGAGCCAAGCCTGATCTCTAAGCCTGAGAAGCACTGGATAAACCTCTGGTGTCTGAGTGAAAACAGAAGTGAATAAATGGACAAGAGTTATCATTCTATCTTGGGAATTAGTTCTACTCTGATTATATTAACCTGAAGTCGGAGAGTAAAATGGAAAATTTGTAACACCCTACTTATCACATCTGTCCACTTCAGTGTGCAAAAAGAACCTTACCATCTCCAAATAATAATGAATTTCTTATTTCCCCTCATAAGATGGCAATTGTCTAGGTTTTTGTCATCTCATCTTTTCAGGCAAGAAAACACTTTTGAATCCTCTGGTTTTATACACTCCATCATCACTGCAAACCAACTAAGAAGCAATTCTATTGACTCTGTTGCAAAATATATTCTTTTTTTTTTTTTTTTTTTTTTTTTTTTTTTTTTTTTTTTTTTTTTTTTTTTTTTTTTTTTTTTTTTTTTTTTTTCATTAAACTTTATTTATTTATTTGCCTTGGTGTTTGCCTGGAACTGGAACTACAGACAGTTGTTAGCTGCCATGTGGGTGCTGGGAATCGAACCCGGGTCCTCTGGAAGAGCAGACGGTGCTCTTAACCGCTGAGCCATCTCTCCAGCCCCGCAAAATATATTCTAAATGTCTACATACTTTTCCACTGTCACTGATCCCACCTCTGTACCTGATCTATTGTTTCAACTGGTCCAGGTATTGCTGAGATCACCATCAGAAATTCTGTGAGCTGTTATTATCCTAATGAAGGAAGGCAGAATGCCTGATGCAGGGTACTATAAGATGATTTTTTTTTTTAAACCTTTATTTATTTGCCTTAGTGTTTGCCTGGAACTGGAACTACAGACAGTTGTTAGCTGCCATGTGGGTGCTGGGAATCGAACCCGGGTCCTCTGGAAGAGCAGACAGTGCTCTTAACCGCTGAGCCATCTCTCCAGCCCCTATAAGATGATTTTTATCTGTGTATCACAAATGTCTCAGATTACTATGTGGAACTGGCTGGAGAGATGGTTCAGTGGCTAAGAGCACTGGCTGTTCTACCAAAATACCCAGGTTCAATGTCTAGCACCCACATCATGGTTCATAACTGTCTATAGCTCCATTTCCATGGAATCCAATACCTTCTTCTTGCTTCCATAAACACCAGACATGCAAATGGTGTGCACAGACATACACATAGAAAAACACCTCCACATAGAAAATAATAAATAAAAATTTAAAAAGTCTTGAGAAAGAAAACAGCTGGAGCATTTCTCTAAGCATGGCTAGAAATACACACTTGCCTCCAGGCAGGTTTTCATTAGGTGGTCTGGACATCAATCCACTTCATATGCAGCTCCCCACAGATATGGAGTCAAGAGATGGCCAAGACTAGCTTTTCTCCCCTTTACTCCAGAGTGAGTGGGATTGATAGCTACAGAAGCATAGCTCCACTCCACCCAGGGCTCTTTCAAATAGGTTTCCTTTGAGACCTCGTCTAGGGTGTTCCCTATTTCAGAAATAAAACACAGCCCTTGCTTCTTACTTGAAACCTGCAAAACATGAAAGTCAGCCTTTGCCTGCAGGACCACAGCAAAAATAGAATCAAAATCACTTATGGGACTAAATTGCACACACACTTCGCTGATTTGGATGCAAATGAGCTTGTATTGCTGTAAAGTTGCAGGGAACAGGAATTTGCCTTATTAGAAAAAGAGGGGGACACTTACAGCCTGAGCCTTTCCTGGGGGTGGGGCCTACTTAGGCCAGATTTTGCAAATAATTGGAAAGCAGACACCTTCTCCAATGTTTTTCTTGAAATTAGGTTTATAAACCTACAACTTCATGTACTTCCTCTTTCTGCTCTTGAATTTTACCTTCTCCTAAAATATTCTCCTCTCTCTCCAAAGTTCCTGATGTCATCTCTGACTCCAGTGTCTGCCTGGTATCCATCACCAGCTTTTATATAATCTTTCAAATGATCATAGACTGACAGGCATCATGGGAACAGGCTCACACCACTGTGCTTCCAGGTGACAGTGGCTTTCTAGAATGCTGTCCCCTCTTCATAGCTTTCCTTGTCCTACACTTTCCTTTTAAAGTCATTATTGTGTGGTAGATATTTTGAATGTGTTCTAAGAAATAAAGCTTGCTTGGAGTCAGAGGGCCAGCTAGCCACTAGCTGACTAAAATAAATTAACCATAGAAGTTTGGAGCATGGTAGACAGGAGACAGGAAGTATTAAGGTGGGGCTAAGAGAGGATATGGGCGTTTTGGGAGGAAGGAACAGAAGAGATAGGAGGTGATTGGTGGCTGTTCCCCTGCTTCTCTGATCTTTTAGGTTCTTACCCTGATATCTGCCTCCCTATTTTTATAATAATAAAAAGAATAATAGTGAAGAATAATTAGTAAACATTTCAAGTCATGCTCCAAAATAGCCTAAGTCATTCCCTAATGGTTTATGGACTGTTTTAAACTCCAGTTATTCGACACTGTTAAATGTGTTGGGCCATGGAAGAGGTGCCATAGTTGATGATAAAACACGCAAGCAACTCTGGACATCTATGTGACACTGTGCTCTACTCTCTGATTTGTAAATCAATGGCTTCCAGAAAAATCTTTGCTCTTTTTACCTTCTCAGCTTGGGGGTTTCTTCACTTATTTTCATCTGAACTTTGCTCATCACTTATGACACAGCTCAAGACCTCCCTAATCAATATTCCTGCAAATTCATTGCATTGGTTCCCTACACAATATTCAATTGGACCTTATTCTTTACTGTTTTATTTTTAAAATACAGTTATCTTCTTGAAGAAATCCTATCCCCAGAATAAGATACAAGCATGACAATACCTTGAGGGGTGTTCTTGCTCAGTATCTGGCTGATAGAATTGTAATTCTTGATAAATTGATTAACCAATATAGAAATTGGCTATTTGACTGGGGCTGTAGTGCAGTTAGTAGAATGTTTGCTTAGCACGCTTGAAGCCTTGGGTTCAATATTCAGCAACCAGAGTGGAGGGAAATGCCTGTAATCCTAGCCTTTGGGAGGAGGAGTCAAAAGAATCAGAAGTTCAAGGTCATCCTCAGCTATATGGCAAACTCAAGGCCAGCATGGTCTATATAAGGCATAGTCTTAAAAAATAAACTGAAAAAATTGCTGTTTAAAAGATGGGTTCTATTGGTGAAAATCCTATAGGAGGAAAGTAGACTGTTATTGATATCATACTGTAAGGATTCCTGGCAAGTAGCAGCTAAGTAAACCCAACATGGCACCATCAGAACACACTTCATACGAAGGGCACGCCCCTAGGTGTGGCTACGTAAATCTGTGCACACCCGTTCTCTTAAAAGGAGCCGCTGTGAAAGTGGGTCTCTTTTCTCTGTCCTTGTACTTGTCTGGCAACTCTCCTGAATAAACTCTAGTGTGACTCTGGCAGTGTGTGTGTGTGTGTATGTGTCTAATCTCATGCTCAAAACCAATAAAACCAAATTACCCAACTGAATTCCTATATTTGATCTTTAAACCTTTAATGAAAAGATACCTCCCCAGACTTTGAACATATTCCACAGCCTTATTAATGTCAATAATAATGTACTAATGTACTATCATAAAGAGGAAAAGTCCAGATATCACTAAGAGTCCAGAAGATATAGATCATGTTGAACCTATTTCCCAGCACTCATGTTGCCATGACTTGATAAATAGCAGTATTTCTTCTCTGTTCATGTAAGGAAGCTGTCCATGGAACCCATCACTGTCAGTGCTCAATAAATGCTACTAATTTTCTAATACTCATACATACAGTATTCACAATCATCTTTCTTTGAACTGTAGGAGGAAAATAATCTGCATGTTTCTCTAGTAACAGGGTGTCAGTTGCATCTGAAGTGTTAGTAACATCCTTCTGCAGTGAGCCTGTATCTGATTGCCAATAAAACATACATATTTTTAATAATAAAAATTAGCAATACACTTAAGGTAAGTGTGTAAAGTCACTGTGAAGTAATATAGTAAGATAAAAAACAGTTATCTTGAAGTTGGTCAAGACAAGCCACCAGAAAAAAATAAGAGCCCCGAGTGAAGGCACAAGAATCACAGACCTACCCATTTACACACTCAGAAGTCCCATAGAAGAACTAAAGTAAAAGCTATAGTATATATGCAAAGGACCTGGTGTAGACCTGTGGAGGCCCTATGCATGCTACTCAGGTTAAGAAGATATTTAATATCTATTTCTCATACTTAGATTGTTGTTTACAAACTCTTATTTGTAAAATAGGACCAATGCTTAATGTCAGAATATTTACCTTTTATTTATGTGATGTTGGAGATCAAATTCAGGGTTTTATACATGCCAAGTACACAAATCAGGGATTTGGTATTTTACTTTTTGTTATCATGCATTGTGCTGAATACGACATTGAGTAAGCAGCAAGTGCCTGATTTATTTTTAACAATTAAGATATTTTTCAATACATGTGTGGCTGATTCTCTTGCCTAACTTCACCACGGCATTTGGACTTCCTCAAAAGCAGTATACTGTTCAGTGCTTTGTCAGCAATGCCCTACAGACTCACTGTCCGGTGGGTGGGAGAAAAATCAATGAATGTGATAGATAAATGGAAGGGGTAGCTGGTGGGGGGGGCAAACAGATGGATGAGTGACAGGGAGTGGCAGTAATTGCTTTTAGCCGTTGGGATTGGAAATGGCCTGCTGGAACTTGTATTTGATCGGAATCTTGACGGCTGAGGGAGATATAGATGCATGGAATGATATGAACAAACATCCTGAGCCAAAAGTGTAATGGGCCAGAAGAGTTGGATGAAAGGTGGCAAGATATGGAGCAATAGGAATACCATCGATGGCTGGAAATATGTTTGACATTCTCCTGTATCTAATAGCGGGATGATTAGCTCCTTGGAGATGTGGCCAGCTCATGCCTGGGTTTCTAGAAACTTGCATAGTGTCTGCTCCACTGAAGTAATGGAGGAACAGCCCAGGTAGAGGGCTAGCCCTTAGCTATGTCTCCCTCAGCCTTCTTCCTTAGCTACTCTATCACATTCTACTGATAATCTTGGTGTTCCTTAGACATGAGGCCTTGGTGTTTGCTCCTCCCAAATCTCTTAGGCTCTCTGCCTTCACCAGCCTTCCTTCTCTGCCTTAAACATACCAACCTGAGACCTAGGCACATCTCTCAGCTTAAGAAAACTTCTGTTTATCATCAGGAAACACCATCCTCCCTTTCATCTAAATCTCGTAAATCTCAGATCAAAATCTCTCTCTCTTTCCTGAGAAGCTGTCCCTGCTGGCAGGTGTTGAATGTCACTCTCATTCTGTCACTGTTAGTCGCTCTAAACTGCTGTACTGTTCTACCCACCCCTGACCCACCCTCTAATGTTGGGCAAGAAACGTTGAGCCTCACAGAACTAGGCAAGCATTGTGACAGCTAAACTCTCAACCTACATTTACTTTCTACACAGCATGTATCTCCATCTTCTGTTACTACATGGTTTTTTGTTTGTTTATTTTTCAAGACAGGGTTCCTTAATGTGGCCCTGGCTGAACTTACTTTGTAGACTAGGCTGGCTTTGAACTCATGGAGATCCACCTGCCTCTGTTTTCAGAGCTGTGTGATTAAAGGTGTGCACAACCACACCAAGCCAAACCTGCCTTTCTACTAACTAAGTCCTAGATACTTAAGATAAAAAAGCCTTTAGAATAGTTTTATCTGAATAAGGCATTTTTAAAAATGTAATGAGGTCTAGACAGGTAAATATCAAATCTACCAAATCATACAACTGGAAACAGAAGAAGCAGAAGTAAGGACAGTCTTCCCAGGCCTACTCCAAACCCAGGCCAGCCCCCAACATTTCCTGCCATCCATTCTCCAAAGAAGGAGATGCAGAAGCTTTCCAGACAATGGGTCTGACCTGGGTGGAGCCCCCATCCTGTACCCTCATCTAAGCTGGCAGAGGAAAGCCCACAGGGCGGCCATTGTGTTAACCCTTCTTCAGCAATGGACTCTACTGTGCCGGATACTAAAAAAGCCTTCATTCATGTCCTCATTATGCTCTGATCTATTTCTGCTTTCAAACTCTGCCTAAGGGTCTACTCCACTGTGAGGGCTGCCATTACTACCTCATTTCATGTGGCCATGAAAAAATTATTTCACGCTATCTACATGAATTTTCATCCTGAGCTTGACTCACTGAATACCAAAGGTGGTGAACACTGTCAGTCTTTCTATCCCCTTTCCTAGTGGGGGGTGGGAGTGTTCTGTTACCCTGACTACAATAGCAGGTGGTACCCAGTCAGGCCACTCTTTTTCTCTCTCTCTTGTTGGTAGCTAGGGCACAGCTTCAGAAACCCAAACTGATGACTGAAGAGTCTTATGAGGTCATGGACCCCCAAGGCAGATGGAGAAATGAGGAGCTGAAGTCTCTATTTCTCCTTCCCTGTTCTAAGTTCCCCTTTCCCTGGTAACTTACTCTCTCATGGCTACTGTAACACCAAAGGAAGGGCTAGAGGTTTACTCTGATTGTTGACAAACCCTTACCACCAAAATAAGTTTCCATCCTTGGAAACAAAAGTGGCCTAGCCAATCCCTGCACCAAAAAAAAGACACATGACCACCTTAGGCCCATTTGGAGAATAAGGGGAGTCACCAGGGAAGGAGTACTTGAACCCAAATAAAAAATCCATGTCCTCCTAGAATTGGTGGCATTCAACTCTGGGACACTCTCTCTCCCCAAGAAGTTAGTGATGCTTGCCATTAAACATCTGCTTTGTGCTGACCTATTTTCCTTCCTTTTGATTCTTTAAGTGACAGAGGAAAATAAGCCACCTGCCAGCCAGTACTGCTTGCTTCAATCCTGTACTCTTTAAGCATCCTGTAGAGAATGGAGAGGGCTTGGATTTATATGTGCCAGCACTGTACCAGCTGCACAACACAGAGACAGTTAACTGAAGCTATAGGTCAGCATCCAGATGAGGCTGGTTTTTTGTTTGTTCTGTTTTGTTTCTGAATAGATGGCATCAATTACTCCCACTTCTAGGCCCTCACATGCCAGATCAAACCTTTTAGTTGCTGAAATTCTCCATTTTCTTTCTTGTAAATTCTGGATCTACTTAAAACAGTCATTGTTGGTTTCTTGTTTATAGTCAAGAAGCCATTTACGTTCAGTGGTTCCAGTGGCCAGTAGCAGGTGTAAAGTCACTGTGGGAAGGGAAAGATGAACACATTTGGAAAGGGGGAAAGTTGGAGCAGACAAGTTTACCTACAGCAGACTGCTGGGCAGTTTTTAAATAGAACGTGCAAATAAGGGAACCTTATGGCAAATGGTGTCTCAATAGAAATAATTGAGGAGATGAAGATGTCTGGACATTCAGACTATTTAAATCTATTCTCTCCAGGTGATTTCTAAAAGTCTAGCTCCTGGGAACTTAGCACATTCTGGCTCATTGAAAGAAACACTCACAGAAGTGGAAGCATGAGATCAGATCTCCATGAGCAGCTTATGTTTTAAGTTGAGAACTAGGCTAAGGAATGGCCTGACCAGTGTGTTGTTTATAAAAAGAAATTTAAGTCATTATGAAACAAAACTGGTGTTCCCCAAACACTTCTGAATAATACTCAGTTTCCTAGAGTGAATATTATTCAGTGAATACTTAGTTTTATTCAGTGAATGCTTCAATGTTTATCATATTGAACTAATTTTAAAATCAACATAAAACATTAAATATAGTTGGACTAAATACATTCCACTTAATTTTAAATACCCAAGTATGGCCCATGAGGACTTGATTTCAATAGTCAAGGAAGAGAATGTTTGTTTTCTCAGAGATATGAGGGAAACAGACAAGGGCCAGACTTTGATCACATGGCCAGAGTGATGCAAATATCAACAATGTCACATCCTCTTAGTGACCTAATTAGAAAATGTTTTCTGCTAAAAAAAACTGTAGAAAAGATCTCACTGTAGTGATAGTTGGACACTAGGACATCCACATTGAATGGATTATTCAGTTAGCCTCTGAATTATTCTAATGTGTTCAATACACTCTTTCTGGCCAGGGCCAGGTATCTGCTTCTGAATACATTCACATATTTGTATGAACAGCACCTACCACTATGGCTACCACATAGTAAGTTTCCAATAAAAAATATTTTTAAGTAAAGACATCCAAAATTTGAAATGTAGCTTTAACTCACTACCGATGACAGGAAACTATGGGTGATTAGAGCATGTCTGGGAGCCTGGGATGGAGAGCATCTCTTATGTGACAGGCACTTGACAACCCCCAATGTCAGCTGTTATGATACCTCATGTCCAGACATGAAAACCAAGGCTCAGGAGGATCAGTCACAGGATGCAGAGGAAGAGGAACCCAGCCTTGAAGTCAGGCTTATCACTACAGCCCCTCCGTGGCCTATTTGATTTTTACCAAGGGCCTTAACTGGAACCCAAGAACCCTAAAGAATGCATATTAGAAATGTTTATGAGGAGAGCTTCTGGATCTTTCTTCAGGATCTTAGCATGGCCCAACAACTTTCCAAAGGCAAAGATGTGGGCTGTTTGCCTAGTGGTCAAGAGGAAGGTAAAAATAGTGGAGGCAGGCATTCTGTGGCTCTGCTTGACTACATGTAGCATTCTTCCAAGCTGGTATGCCAACTCTCTTATCCTTCCCTCAGGGACTAAAAAAAATTGTCATGTCCCAAATCCTACTCACTCACTTTTCATTGTATTTACAATCACATTCAACTCTGAGAAACTTGAAATATTAGTGTGTATGCATGTATATTTGCTTTGGGGGTGTGGTGTTGTGTAGGCCACAGGGACAGAACTAGACATGATTACAATCTCTGTAGCACTTGGCAATGAGCTGTGTTGTAATGTGGAAAGTGAAACCATCGGAGCCGAGTCTCCAGGAGCAGTGTCAGAAGCATGAATTAGGTACCATACCCAACTTTGATCAGGATTTCTAGGTTACCAGCCTTCCTGCATAGAAGATGGAGATTGAGAATTCTGTTTTTATTCACCAAGCAGTATTTCTAGAATGTTTGCTGCTACCAACTAAGCATGATGGTAGGGAGGGAGCTCTGTGTAACAGAAAATCAGATGGATTCTATATGTGTGTTTGTTATACACACATATAATCACAACTCAGTATGACAAACCTTACACTAGACACATGCTAAAGCACTGTAGGCAAGCACAGAGGCAAGAGAGCTTGTATCTTGAGGGGAGGAGGAGGATGAGCAGCAGTTCAATTGGAGGCAACTTGGCAGTTCAATTCATAAATATCAGATGGAATATCAGGTTTCACATTTGCTTAGGGGCAGAAAGTCTCTAGACTCAACCTATCAGCAAAACATACATCAAAGAAGCCCAAAGGTGGGCCCACTAGCTAGAAGCAGTAAGATAACAAAAGCAATGTGTCTGGAGTGCAGCAGCATAGCTCTGGAAATAAGTGTGTTGTAAGGAAAGGGATATCTGAATTAGGTTTGGGAGGACAAATAAAGAAGATGCACCGAGTCAAGTTCCTCTCCTTTGCCCCAAAGAAGCAATAGAGTATGAATTTATAGAGCATCCACTAGGAAGCAAGCATTGTGCTGGGGGCTTCCGAGAGACTAGCTCATGAGCACGGCTTTAGGTAAGCACTACTGCTATAGTCTGTAGGCTCTTGGATACAGATTTTTCTCGGAGTTTAATATCCACGTGTGGTTTGCAAAATGTCACCCTAATTCCTCTTCCTGGTAACTATGTTTGCTTAGTCCTTTGCTATACTGATTTTTAAATAATTATTCACGTCATTCGATTTCACAAACAGGGACATAGCAAGCAAAAGCATGAAGATTGTATAATGACATCTGTTCTCTGTGCTGTCTGTGTTTGAAGCTCTAAAAGCATCATTTGAACATGCTTGACTAGTCAGTTGCAATGGCCATGTGGAGAACAGGAAGACTTCAGCAAATAACCTGCTAACCATCAAACAGGTAGAGTGAGATCATTCCAGAACATCTAGTCCCAGATAAGTCTACATCTGATAATATCTGCTTGAGTAAGCCCAGGAGAGATCAGCAAAAGAACTGAAATCTAACTAACTCACAGAATGACGAAGTAATAAATGACCACCATTTTAAGCAACTAAGCTTTGGTGTGATTTGTTACACAGCAAAGGCTAACTGATGCAGTGTGTGTCTTTTGACTGATAGTGTGGCAGTCAAAATGAGCAGGACTTTTTTTCTTTGTGTACAACAATAGTGCCTCTTCTAATTAGATTTGATGCAATGCAGTTTTAGATTCATTTAGCTTATTAAACAATAATAACTAGGGATTCGAGAGTTATTGGTATTAATCTCATAAGCAAGTCATAGTTTTTTTTTTTTTAATATAAGCAGTCTGACACCAACTCTAGGCCCCTTAGCCTAACACAGCTCCATTTATCTGGGGAGGAGGATGGCAAGACTGATCGCAAAGAAGGTAGGGATAGATAATAATGGGTCCTTCAAATGACCTTGCAAAGAGTTAGAACCATCAAGGACTTCTAACCTCTTTTTCACATTGACTAATTCAAATTTTCATGTCACCTTAAGATTAGAAACTAGGGTGTTGTGGGGTGCAGGGTGAAGTTTGGAAAGCCTGGCCTAATGGACAGTTTTGTGTTGAGGCAGAAATGCAATCCCTGAACATGGAGGGAGGCTTGGATAGTTGGTAGACTCTGACCAAGGTGGAAAAGAGATATACAAGGAGACAATTCCCTAAGCAGCTGGAGCAGAACTCTCCCACATGAAGTACATGAAGAGCACGAGTGAAGCCATTTTCAAAAACAAGAGAGCTATGGAAGAAGGCAGGGCTATAGGGCCACAGAGACCCATGTGATAGCTATCAGTAGCTGTAAAAGAAACTCTAGAGACTTCTATCAGCAAACCTAAGCAATGGCACAAAAATGGCAGAAGAGGATTTGTCAACTGGAGGGGCCAGTGAAAGGGCTCAGTGCATAAAACATTTGCTGCTAAGCTGGACAACCTGAGTTCAATCCCTGGATCCCACACATTAGAAGAAGAGAACCCATACACGTCTCTGGTGTGTGTGTTTGTGTGTGTGTGTGTGTGTGTGTGTGTATGTGTGTGTATATTCTTGTCTAATTGTGAATGCACATATACACATACACAAATGTAAAAAGTCTTCAAAAATTAAAAGAAAGATTTTCCAACTGAATTAGATTAACAAGGAAATTTAGATAGCTTAGTTTGGGGAGTGATTAGTAGAAACCCCTTGGAGACTTGGAGCAGAGCCCTAGGAATGTGATCACATAGTCCAATGTTTCTGGGATTTGTTTGCAAAAGACATTTTAACTTGTTTCGGTTCAAAGAGACAACACTGTCTTTTCCAGCCAGTCCCTGGCTTGGGGTGCTGAGGTCATTTCTAAACCCCAGCTAAGGGGAACTGGTGCTTCACACACACTTCCTTGGGTTTTAGGAGCTGTATTTATGGGATTTGTATTAACAGAAATGCCTTCAAGACTACTCCACCCACTCTGTCAACTCATCTATCATCCTGGCAGGAGGTTAAAGGTCAAGGCCCATCCATCCACATTAACCTGTCATAGGGCATCTGGAAATATGGTAAAAGCAAGAGAAACAGGGAAGAAAATGTGCATAGCCAGAGAGTATACCCTGGAAAGGCCTGCCAATTAGCACTCATTTAAGACAGAAAAGAAAGGATTTGGTTCTTACCTACATCTAATCAAAACTCTCAATTAAAAAATTCTGAGCTGGTAAAATGACTTACCTAATAAGGGCACACACCTCCAAGCCTGAAAACCTAGTTTACTCCTGAAACTCATGTGGTAGAAACAGAGAAATAACTCCTAGAGCTTGTCTCTGACTTCTGAACATGTGTACATCATGCTCCCCTCTCCCACACAACATAAAACGTAAACAAACAAACAAAAAAATCCCAAGTTTTACCAAAGACTTGTGAGATGACTCAGTGGTAGAGCATATAAAGCCATGAGTTTATTCCGGTCACCATGACTTAGGTTCTAGACACACACACGCACGCACGCACGCACACACACACCGGAGGCAGAGAAATTGTCGTTCTTCTCAACATGTTGACAGTCTATCATCCTGGTCTAATCATGAGCATCACACAAATGTTGGTAAAATGTTTTATTAAGCATTCGACCAGTGTCCTTCAAAGCTGTAAGATTATAAAAAGGATTCCTAAATACATGGTAGTTTATGCCTTCTACTCTTAGCCTGGAGAGGCCAAGGCAGGTGGCCCTCTGTGAGTTTGAGGTCAGCGTGGTCTATAGATAAAACAGTAAATTCCAGGCCAGCTAGGACTACTAGATATTACTAAGACTATGTCTCAAAAACCAACAAAAAAATCCAAGAGACTGTGAGAGCCAGAAAGAGGCTAAAGGGACATGACAGCTAGGTATAATATGGAGTCTTGACTGGTATCCTAGGACAAAAGAAGGATATAAGTAAAAATTAGGAAATCTGAACACTGGATAAATTTTAGATAAAATGCTACTTTAAAACTAGTTTTTTAATAGTGATAAATATGTTGTATTACTGTAAAGCCTGTCAGAGGAGAAACTGGGTAAGGAGTTTATGAGAACTATGCAATTTCTGTAAACTGAAATCTGTTCTAAAAAGTGAAACTCACTAAAAGCTCTTAAAAAGAAACTGCTGAGTATTGGGGGGTAGCTTATTATCTAGGTAAGAAAAGAATTTTTAAAATTTTAGGGTTTTTTTCCTAACTTTGTGAAATTTGTAGAACAATTATGATGTGAAACATTGTGTTTTGTTGCTGGTTTGCTTTGGTTTGTTTTTGCCTCGTTCCCTATTCCTTGAGGCCTAAGAGGACACAGAGATTATAAATTTGAATCATACCATGATTTCTGTTTTCTCACTTAAAAGAAGTCTACACTTTGTTTGGTTGGTTTGATTTTTTTTTGTTTTGTTTTGGCTTTTGAGACAGGGTCTCACCATGTAGTTTTAGCTGGCTTGGAACTCACTATGTAGACTATGCCTCAACTCATATTCACTTTCTCTGCCTTCTAAGTACTGGGATTTAAAGGTATGCCCCCCCATTCATGTATTCACTTTTATATCCAACTTTATATTTATAATTTTCTTAAAGAGGTTTTTAGAATCATATATGCTTCCAGATTCTCAAAACCCACATGCACCATTGATTGGCACTGACCCATATGAATAGTTCGAAAAATATCCAACTCAACAACTGACTAACACCTTATAAAAATACTGTGCCAAACCTTACAGAAACTGAGAAGACACAGGATAGCTTCTGAAGATTCACCGGTGTGCTGGATAGTTTTATATCGATTTGACATAAGGTAGAAGTACCCAAAAGGAGGGAGCTTCAACTGAGAAAATTCTTCCATAAGATCTGACATTTTCTTAGTGATTAATATGGGACAGTCTCACCCATTGTGGGTAGTGCCCTCCCTGGGATGGTGGTTTTTGGGTTCTTTAAGAAAGTAGACTAAGCAAGCCAGGAGAAGCAAGCCAGTAAGTAGCATCCCTCCATAGACTCTGCATCAACTCCTGCCTCCAGGTTCCTGCACTGTTTGAGTTCTTGTCCTGACTTCCTTCAGTGATGGACTATGATGTAGAAGTGTAGGCCAAATACACACGTCCCTTCCCCTAACTTGCGTTTGGTCATAGAGTTTCATCGCAGCAATAGTAACCCTGACTAAGACAATGGGATATGGTGTCTATTCTCTAGGTATTTGTAGTTTCAGAAGGGTGGGGGAGATAATCCTAATATAGATGTGACCTCAAAAGTGATTAAGTATACCAGGCATGGTGGTGCACACCTTTAATACCAGCATTAGAGGGAGGGGCAGTGCAAAGGCAGGGAGATCTCTGTGAGTTCAAGGCCAGCCTGGTCTACAAAGTGAGTTCCAGGACAGCCAGGACTACACATAGAAACCCTGTCTCAGAAAATCAAAAGAAAAAAAAAAGATTAAGTGCTAACTATTCACTGATGCCAGCCCTTCTTTAACCACACAATTGACAAGATCTGAATTAAAAGCTATTACTAATCAGTGTGGTTATACTCCAGGAGACCATGCCAGCTCAATAACAATCACAACATTGCAGCTGATAATCATGATGAAGTTTTAGACATGAGGTCATTGTCAATCTGCCTGAACCCCCAGAGAACTTCAGCCCTGCTTGGTTTCTTTAGAAGACTGGTCAATTAGTTTTAGACAGACATAGATTTGAACATAGCTGACATTAGCCACATTTAAAAAAATAGGTCAAACCATAATGGAGGCGTGGGGCAACTGAAAAGAGACAGCTTTCATAGAGAAATTTCCCAGTTGACTCTTCTGAGCTTATCTCTACATTTAAGGTTTGGTGGTCTGAATAAGAATGCCCCCACCAGAGACTTATAGTCTCTAAATGTGTGGTCCTTAGGGAATAGCTATACTAGACAGGGATTAGAGTTAAGTTACAGGAAGTGCGTCAGTGGGAATGGGCTTTCAGCTTTTAAATATTCAAGCCAGGCCCAGTGTCTGTCTCTCTTCCTGCTGCCTGCAGATATATAGAAAGTCTTACCTACCTCTCCAACACAATGTCTGCTTGCATGCTGCCATGCTCCCTGCTGTATAGACAATGGACTAAAACTCTGAACCTGAGTTCAAGGCCAGCCTGGTTTACAAAGAGAGTTCTAGGACAACCAATGACATGCTTTCCTTTATAAGAGTTGTCATAGTCATGGTATCTCTTCATAGCTATAGAACACTAAGACACAGGACTTGGGCACAAAATTAGATACCTAGTTTGAGGAAGAATGTTTTACTGTGGGAAGAGATGAGGGAAGACAACCACTGCCAGCCATCAGTATGTCATTATATGTGCCTCTGTCATAAGTTGGAGAATCTCAGAATGTGGCACTATTTTTTAAATGGCATCTTTATGGAGGGGGAGCTTTGGACCACACATGATAAAGGATGAGTGACGGCACTAGAAGGGTGGCATGAAAAGGTAGACAGATGTTAGCAAGCCAAAGAGACCTCTGGAACAGGCCCTTTCCTGGCAGACCTCAGGGAAATGCATCTTGTTGACATCTTTTGTTTTTCTATTCACCACAACCATTTCTGTTGTTGAAATCATCTAGTTTCTGCATTTTGGTTGCACAGCCTTGGAAAAAGCCTAGGTTCTGTACTGCAGAACCTAGAAAATTCCTGAGGAGGCCCTGGGCTGAAGATCAGTTAGAGAATGAGGAAATGAGAATAAAATGGATAAAATGATGAGTGGAGAGAGATTCAGAGAGAGAATGCAAGTGAAAAACAAGAATGTGGAACCTATTTTTCCTTTTATAAACAGGAAAGTATAGACCCAGAAGATACAAATCTCAAAGATTTAGAAAGCCCAATTATTTTAGAGGGCTGTTGGTGTGAGGGTTGCCTCTCACCAGTGTTGTATAAGGAGCCTACCATACTGGGAGGAAGTACTTCCTTCGAGGAAGGCCAGACACACCCAGGAAAAGTATTCACTTGCTGGGTCAATTTGAGCATACCTGTGACTGGAGGGAACAAATGTCATCTTCCAAGTGTGTAGACCTTGGTGTTTGTGGAGCCCATGCTCTAGAAGCAGACAACCTTGAATTCTAAGAACACTCACTCTTGTCCTTACTATTACCTGACTGGGGTTTCTCTTGTACAAAAGGGGAGCATGGTGGAGCTCATAGGGATGATGAGCATTACATAGAGTTTATTAGCAGTGCCACCTATAAATGTTATGTGCTGTTACAGGTGTTTATTATAACAATTTTTTATTTTCTTCGAGGCTGAGTTTATGTAACAGTCTTGGCTGTCCTGGAACTCTCTTTGTAGACCAGTGTAGACCAGGCTGGCCTTGAACTCAGAGACCCACCTGCCTCTGCCTCTAACATGCTGGGATTAAAGACATGCGACAGCACTGCTTAGCTGTTACAGAAATTCTTGTCCCACAAATTCAAAGCAGTACTAGCAAACCTTCCATCTAATGCTGGGAGCAAATACTATTGTAACCAGATGACTGGCCTCCAGCAATAGAGAGAATAACTTTTAGCAGGTGAGCAGGTGAACAATTGTGTTGACCTTTGCTTCAAAATGATAGCATGATCTGCATTTCAACTTAACCACACTGACCAGTCCTTGACACTGATCAAAAATGCCCATTCTGGTATTTGACCGTGTTAAAGATTATATTAAAGCTTTGGAGTATATTTAAATTTTTTTGTATTATATTGGGAGAGGGCATACGTGTACATGGTACTCACAATGTGAATCCTGATGATTGTACTCAGATCATCAGACTCTTTGACGTGCATGCACCTTTTACCCCATGAGCCAGCCATTTTGCTGGCCTTGGATTGGCCTTTGGAAGTCAGCAAATGTCATCTCAAGGGACCTGTCCAATCTAGAGCCAAGGCTGAGCAAGGCAGACCAGCCTTTAGAACTTGGCAGGTGGACATCGCCCTTGAGCAATAACTAGTCTGCTTTCCACTCTTAACTACCCCGGAACTTGGGTTGTTCAGAGATGTGTTATGGCCAGGACATTGCAGAAGTCCAGTGTTCCTAGCCAAGGACTCTGGCGAAACCTGATGTGGGGACCGTGGTGAAAGTGGATTAAAGGGGGTCGTGTACGTCGCTACTAAAGAAAGATGGGGGTCTTCGGCCACCATGATCCTTTGACGCAAAGATGCTAGCAGAGAGGCCATGCCAAGATGTCAGCTGGGCAGAATGTTGAGGGTGGAAGAGCTAAAGGACACCTACAAATTCCAAAGCATCACATTGTCAAGGTTCAGGAAACTTTGGAGTTGAGACAGACTTACCCTTTGCCCTTCCTCAGATTCGTTGTGAAACCAGAGGGCAGTTTGGGTGACCGTAGTGGCTTTTTTGCTTACTGACAGCCACGCGCTATCTGGGACCAGAGAGAGGCCACGCCCACCGCGCGGCTTTGGAGGCGGGGACGGCAGGACTGGGCGGAGCCTGAAGGGGAAGAACCGGGTTTTGAGGGGCGGAGAGAACAGATAAGGAGGCGGGGCCTCAGGGAAGCGGTAGGCCTTAGGGGGTGGAACAGGCCAGACTGGGCGGGGCTTAAGAGGCGGGAATGGCGCTCGGGGGCGGGGCCTGAGAAGAGCAGCGAGTCCGAGGGGGCGGGACAGGCTAGACCTGCGCGGTAAGAGGGGCGGAGCTGGCGGGGGCGGGGGGAGGGCGAGAGCGCTAGGAGCTGGGGCGGGGCGGGGCCTGAGGACGGGGCGGGGCGGGGTGGCGCGGCGCGGCACGCGCACTACCAGCAGCCCGGCCCTGCCGCTGCTGCAACGCCGGTGGCGCAGCCAGGGGAGCAGCTGCAGCCACGACTCCTTAAATAGCATCGCGACCCGGCGCGGGGCATTTCGTGGACTGCGGTGACAGCCGCCTGCGGAGCTGCCGAGGCAGCCGACGAGGTGAGTACGGCAGCTGCGAGGGGCCGCGCCTGTCGGCCAAGGCGACCCTAGCTGGCCGAGTCTTCAGAGCCGCCCCGGGCGCGCAGCTCTGCGGGACGTTCCGCTTTTCCGGCCTGGGCTCCGCGGCCTCGTTTCCCTCGGCATCGGGAGGCTCCGAAACCGCCCGGGCGGCCGCCGCTTCCGGTGCCCGAGCTGGGTTCCCCGCGGGCCGTGCGCGCGCGGGGCTGGTGCACCGGCGGAGTCGGGGCGCGCCTCGCAGCACCGCTCCCTGGCTGGGGTGGGGGTAGGAAGCGGAGCCCAGCCCGGCTCAGGTGCCAAGGGGTGGTCCTGCTGGCTGGGGACCCTGATGTCTCCGCCACCTCACCCCTTGTGCGCCAGAGGTAGGGATTGTGAAGCGCGCTGGCACCGCGCGTGTAGAGACGGACTGTCCCGGTGCAGCTCTGTGACGTGCCCCTGCGCCGAGCATTCGAAAAGGGTCAGAGGCAGCCCCCGGGAGCCCGATGTCATAAGTAGAAATTCTCGCGGTGTCTCCAGGAGGAGCGCCTACAGCCACTGCACACAGCAGTGATGGAGTCATTGATTTTAGGCAAGCTGGCTTTTCAATTTTTTTTAAATTAGGGAGCAAAAATGGTATTCATCGCCTTGAAGCGTAGACAGCGAATGCTGATAGAGGACTTGAAAGAACACGTGGATTAGAATCTAGGGACAGAAGCGCCATCTAATCAGTGCGTTATGTCAAGGCTTACAGACCATCTTTCCACTCCACCCAAGCTCATGGTTATGGAGCCTAGTTGAGAATGGCCATTATGAAAATGCCCTGCTGAGACTTTTAAGCTTCTTGGAACGTGAGTATTCCCTATAGGAATTGACATTTGGTTGCTTCTGGTACACGTTTCAACATGTAATATACAGTTGGCCCAATGAAAATTATTAGCATAATCCAAACAAACAAAAATCATCCAAATCTTTCTAGTTGATCTGGTTCTCTTCATGTGTCTGTGACGGTTAAGTCCACCGGAACTGTTAGTTTGAACTGATGATGGTCTGCAGTGTTGAGAATGGGGAGGCAAGAGGAACCATCAGCTTGGAGCAAAACAGGTGTGACAAGGGCAGAAAACAAACAGGGCCATCTTAGGAGATGTTCTTTCATGTAGTTCAACTAGGAAATTTCTTTCTGGTGTGAGTCTAGTTCTTTTGTGAAGGGTCTGCATTGAGATGAAAATGCCTTGAGCAAAAAATTAGATGACTAGTGAAGGAAAACTCTAAACAACACACTTTATTGACTCATCTATTTTTAAACAGACAAAACATGCAAATAAAACTAACCTCCCTATCCACGATTATAAGCACTTGGACACGTTACCTTCCTGTGTCTGTTATTTATATTTTATCAGCATCTTTATTGTCATGACAGCCTGCCTAAAATCTCTGGGCCTTATGGGCTTTGCCATTTAACACATGGCACATGACGAATGCAGATAGGGACAGGTTATCTATTTCTACTGTACAGGTACTTTTCAGCTACCTCTAGGTTTCTGGATTAAGTATGGAAAAATCAAGTGCAAACCAGCATGCAACAGTGTTGTGAGTTAATGTTTTTGGCACATCTTTAGTTTTGATGTGGCTATCTAGTACAGTGTGGTTCTGTGTTTAGAGTAGGGGCCGGGGGGGGGGGGGGGGGGGTGGTTTTGTCATTTACATGTAGAGATTTTTGTCTTTCTCCTTGTGCCTTTTTTTTGGGGGGGGGCTAAGCTGTGGATGACTACAGTAGTTTTTAGAGGTTTATACTCATTCATTTCAGAGGGCCATTTAGTTTGTAAGATTAGTTTCATTTGTTGGGTGAACTTACCATTGCTCCCTTGCATACACTTATGACTACATTCTATTTGAGTTATAGCATTAGAAATGTTTTATGGACAGTCTTGTTTATATGATGCAGTGTATTAAGCTGCCGGGCTGCAGAATGGAAACTCACATTAAGGTGACTTCACAGCTGGGCGGCTCCTAAAGCCTCTTTAAGCCTGACTGCTGGGCCGGGCTAGATTAAGGTGCCTGAGTTTTAGTAAAGATCTTCAGTCCAAATTGGTCAGATACTCTAGGTTAATAGTGATATACCTTTGGCAGTATTGCCTGGAGAATGGTTCTTAGTACACAGGGCTAATGTGAAGCTGCTGTGCTTGTGGTTTCGGTCTCAACATTTTAGTACTTTGAGGGGCTTCTGAGAACTTTAAAGAAATGCAAGCCCTGAAAAGTAGAAGCTAAACTTGACTAACGAGATAGGAGAGGCAGTTTTACCAGTGCCTGTGATGATAGTACTCTGAGATTTGCATCTTCATAAAATGCTGATTGTCAACGCCTAAGCAATTTTAGTTTGTGTGATCCTAGGGTAACAGGTAATATGGACAAGGAAAAGAAAACTGTAACATGAATGAGTTGTGTTAATTTTTCTACCTTGTCCATCCTGATATTTATAGTTTCTTAGCTGTTGGAGGCAGTAGTATTCAGTCAGTTGTAACCTTTGAGGAACAAGGTGAGGAGGGCTAGGGTTACACTAGAGTGGTCCTTTTCTTGCCTCGATGGGCTGGGAGGGATGCCACTTTACCCGGGAGCTATGTGAAGGCTGTATTCCCTTAGGATAAGAGAAGACGCCAGAAAACAATATATGTTCTCTGTCCTAAATCTGAGATTTTCGAAGCCACTGACTGAATTCACATGGGGGTCTGGGTTAGTTATCTTTATGGATTATTTGCTAGCCTTCCAAGTTTTAAGTAAAAATGTGAAAACTGTCTAAATATCTTAATCTAAGTATAGTTTTACTTTTCCATATTAAACATCAAGACATATAAAAACTAAAAGTCTTGAAATTACATCTGGGTTCATATTCTTCCAGTTTTATAAGCAATTAAAAAACAATTTTGAGGTACACATTTCCATTTGAAGTCAAACATTCTGGCCATTCATTTTAAAAATAAGATTTAACCTTCACTTTTTTTTATGTGTATGGATACTTGGCCTGCATACATATCTCTGCAACACATTCATGCAGTGCCTGCCTAGAAGGCTTTGGGTCCCCAGGGACTGGAACTACAGATGGTTGGGGATTGCCTTGTAGATACTGGGAATCAAACTCATGTCTTCCAGAAGAGCAGCCAATGCTCTTAACTGCCAAGCCATCTTTCCAGACCAACAAGTCATTTTTAATCACCTCTGTTACATACTCGTTTTCTCCTCAGTTTTGTTTTAAGTGAGTTTTAAATATGACTACTTTTAATTTATTACCCTCTTTTTGTTGATTTCAGAACAATTCACCAAGCTCTTTTCTCTAGTTAAGCATATGCATGTTTAAAATAAGATTTTTTTTTTAAAAAAAATCTCATGGTTTATAGCTGATTTGAAAATTATAAATGAATGGGTTTTAATGGACTTTTGGGTTCATGTATTTTAGTGAAAAGCTGTTGAAATAAGGATTTCATGGTTTGGAAAGATAAATGGAAAGAAGTTAAGGCATCAGAAAAGTACAGTTTGCCTTTTAGAATGTTTCCCCAATTTTGGGTGTGACTTCTGATAAATGTATTATCTACCCATTTGCAGAGTTTTGGCTGCAGTAGAAATTGGCACTCTCTACTCAGGTTTGTTGTAGGAGACATGGCTGGAGCCATGAGGTGACACCATTGATTAAGCATAACTCAGAGAAAGCTGCAGGAGGACTGGCTCTCCTTTGGCTCAGCTGTCAGTCAACTAAACAGGAGCACGATAGGGGCAGGAGCAGTAATAATACTAGCCAGTGGGTTCTGTTCTTGGAGCTTCACATTTGTTATTAATCCTCCAGCAGCCCTGTGAGGCAAGGCCTACTCTTAGACTCTATGACAGTGGTTCTCAGCGTTCCTAATGCTGGGACCCTTTAATACAGTTTCTCATGTGATGGTGACTCTCAACCATAAAATTGATTTTGTTGCTACTTCATAACTGTAATTTTGCTACTGTTGTGAATCACAATGTAAATATCTGATAGGCAGGATATCTGATAAACAACCCCTGTGAAAAGGTTATTTGACCTTCCCCCTCCCTAAGGGGTCTTGACCCACAGGTTGAGAACTGCTGCTCTATATTCATGGCAGGATTTGAGTCTAGGCTGCTGCCTGGTTTGGGGGCCTGTGCTCTCCAATGCTTCCTTCTGCTGTCTCTCTGGAGCTGGAGTTCTCAGGACCAGGAAGTTCTACTCTACTCACCTAGTAACAAGGCAAGTCAGTCCCTTGATTTCTCTGTCTCGTTGACACTCAGCCGTGAACTTTCTCTTTATCACATCATAGTTCCAAGAGATAGCAGCTTAATTCAGTGTAGTATGTGATCATTTACTGCATAGCTATGGCTTTCTGGAGAATTAAACAGTAATTAAAAATTAAAAATCATCTGCCTTTGAACTAGGTCTTGGAAGTCTGGAGCACAGTTGAGGGTACATAATCAATGCACTGAGTGTTGGAGACCACAGGTGGGAACTGGTCCTTAGCTTAGAACAGATTGTGGAGCCAAGTGCTTTTATAAGAGATTCACCTCACTGTAACACGTGGGTTTGCTCTCTGCTGTGTATTTGAGGAGCACTTTTACACCCTTCTTGGCATGGTCTAGTGGTAATGTTGAAAACATAATAGAAAAGAGAACGGAATCCTCTGCATTCGGAGCTTACAGGCACTGTAGTATTGCCCAGTGATTCTGCATCTTTCCTGCTGAAAGCACAGAGTAAGCATCTGTGGGCTAAATATAACAGGGCTGCTGGGGATGAAGTCAGGTGTGATGAGCATGGCTGGTATCTGCACACCTCTCTTGGCACCTCAGTGTCTCTTCAGACAATCCTTGACCTCTGAAGTAGCCAGGCTTCCTCATCTCACTGCTGTGGTTCAGGGAGACTATGACTCAGTCAAGCTTACACACCCTGCCTTCCCCTCTGGCCATCTCGCATACACACATATGGAGTTTGTTCCTGGGCCTCATGCCTGTTGGAGGAATGGCTGGCCCCTAGAGTTGTCCTTGACCTAATGTCACGAGACTCAGGCAGTCAGCAGGGTTCTGCTTATTGTAATTTACTCTCTATCCAACAGTCCCCAGCATGCACCTGTTTCTTCCTTGCCTTCTTAGTAAATTCCCAGTGTGTTATCTCCAGTGGAAGCAGCAAATGCCCTTGTTAAGAGAACAGAAAAGAGTCTGTAGCACTAAAACACTATAGCATCTGTAATCCCAGCGCTAGGGAGGTTGAGGCAGGAGAGCCACTGTGAGTTGGAGATGTGGCTGGGCTACATATTGAGGTTCAGGCTAGCTTAGACTAGAGAACAAGATCCCATCTCAGAAATGAAAAAAAGGTGATGTTGGTTAAGAAAGAAGTTTTTCTGAAGTAGAACTCCGGGACAAAAACGATGAGAGTCCCAAATCTTTATTTAGTTAGCCTTTCAAGGGCTTCTACAGCCTGGCTCCACTGTGCTATTTTCCCCATGAATTGGGACTTTGGGACAAGTCATTAGTGCATGGGGCTGAAGGATCTGTGTACCCTAAGACTCTGTGAGCTGTCCAGATACCTGAGTTGCTAGCCTGTATCCCAGAAGGAGATGCAGACCTAGAAAACCCTGTGTGTCTGTATCAACATGGGCCTTTCTATAATGTTGATCATTTTCTCCACACTTTTTTCTTCAGGGAGCTGTTGCTCAGAGGTACTTAATATGACTTCCTTCTCAGAGCCTCATACGTTGGAACCTTGGATTCTCTGACACCCAGCTGGGATAGAACAGCAACCCAGCTGGTGGCTAAAATGTTGAAATACACTTATACCAGTTAAAAAATGATCCCAAGTATCCTAACCCCTAATTCAGAAACTGGAATCTTTTTCAGTGGTTATTTAAGATTTTGGTAAGCATTCTGCGTCTGACTTGCATGTTTCTTGGTATGTGTACATATCTTTCTTCCTCATATGAGCACTTCCACCATTCTGTGACATCTAGTGTGAGAAGGGCACCTACCTGGTCGTTGTCATTTCTATATTTTCAGAACTGTTTCTGGGCCTTGAAATGGCCTGGAGAGTTTGGAAACTAAGTATTGTCCTTGATGTGTATCTCCAAACCCAGTCAGTGGGCCGGGTCTGCTTATTCTCAAGTACTTTCTGAGCAACAGCACCCAGTGGGCACCTGATCCTTGTTTAGATTCTCAGTGTCACCAACCAGGTCTACAGTCTGCCACTTCCAGGTATAATGAAGGCTCTTAGTTAAAACAAAAAACGGTGGGGGTGTGAGGAAGAGCGGGCAGCTGCTTTTCCTAAAGCCAAGCTCTGATCAACTCCCTCTTGAGCAGAAATAGTCACTGCTGGCTCTCTCCAGTCAGGCCCCAGGTTTCTTTTTAACCTCATCTGTTGGGGACTTGTGTAGTGTGTGGCCTTAGATCACTATCCCTCAGCATTTCATACAGAGCCTTATCCAGTAGGCCCTCCATAGTCTTGCTAACTGACCAAAACTGGGAGATATTAAGGTAATGGCCCCTGACAATAATATGCATTATCTTCTCCACTAAACTAGATCTTAGCAATTAAGATCAAGGAGCTGAAAATCTGTGGACCAAAACGTATGTTTCCTGGAGGTGAACTTTAGTCTTAAGAACCCAGCTCAGGGGTTTCTTTCCTGTTGTTCAACAAGGAAGAGAATCAGGTGGTTTTGGTCTTCTCAGGAGATTAGTGTCGAATTCTAGATAATCTTGCATAACTGTACTGGACTCGTCACTTACCTGGTATTTATTCCTACTTTCAAGGTGTGCCTTGTTTTTGTGCCAAGAGTACATTGGTCAAAAAGGTCTCTCTGTTCCTTCTGTAGGACAGTTACCTACATTGTACCTCAGGCAAGTTGTGAGACATCCTAGCATTTGGAGCAGACAGGGACCTTATGCATCACCAGTTGAACCAGGTACCCTGTAGAGAACAGTTCCAAACCCCAGAGGGTATAGCTGAGCATTTCAGAGCCCTGGGTTAGCCTCTGCAGACAGGGCAAGTCTGTTGCTCTTTTATGACATGACTTGGAGACGAATCTGGGAATTCAGAGTGTGAGTACACTAAGGATACTTGGCATTGGAGCTAGGGTGAAGCTATAGGATTCCCATACCAGGACAGATTTCCTCAAATGTGGCCAGCCTCTCAGGCTGGCATGGTTCTGTGGCCTTAATTCTCCTTGTTCCAGACCCTTGGGCTCAGTCTTGTGGCCTGGTGACAGTCTCCAGTGTGCCTTTTTCTACCAGCAGGTGATGGTGGGTGTCTTTAGCCTATATGTTTTGCTTCCTTTTGCAGACTCTTTGATGTGGTAAGCTTCTTATGTATTGTTGCCTGTGTGAGGGAATTGGGGGCAGCTCTGGCAGAAACAGGTAAGCCTCACCTGTCAGAGAGGATGGTTTCTCATGTTACATTCACTCTTGGTTGGGGGGCAGCTAGTCCATGTATTAGGATACAAGATAGAAACATTGGAGCTGTTATGAATACCTTTTTGTGTTTCTTTAAATCGAGATTTGTCTCATGGCCATGAACTATTCTAGAGCCTATGGTGTAGTTTATGAATGAAAGCATGTACATACATACCACAGGTGCATTTATTTGTTACTTAGTGGGATGCGTTAGAAGAATAGAGAACCAGAAAGCTGTCTCCTACTGCCAGGTTGGCATTCATCTCCAAGGGCCACTTTTAAAAAGGTGACTTAGTTTGGCAAAGGGGGATCTAAACTGAATCTTCCCTCTGGAACTAGGTTCTGAGCTTCTTCAGAGTGTGTCTCACTTTAGGGGAGTTAGTAAAAGCCAGAGTGCTTGGATTTTGTTCTAACAGATTTGTTGGTGTGGAAGCCTTAGTTAGACAGAGCCTTTATTTTCTCTGTGGTTTACAACCACGTCTCCTGAGGCTTGGGCCGGCTTGGTATATGGTGGGTAGTCAATGAATATTTGCCAACTGAATGCATGGAACTTTTTCTGGCATGGAAATTAAATATTGTGCTGGACTGGCTGCTTCAAGTCAACATTTAACTTGGCTTCTTTTGTTTAGCTCTTGGGCTGTTGGCAGGATATACATGTGCTGGTGAGGCATACTGCTGCCCCACAGATAAGTTTCTGAACCTATAGAGTCAGAGAACAGTTGGGTTGGTACCTCTCAGTGTCTCCCTAATGACAGGATGTGTGGGATTTGCTTTACAATCATTTTTGTTAAAAAAAAATAATAATAAAGAGTATTAAAAAAACAATATTAGCAAAGTGTTAGTTGCGATGGAAACAAACTGAAGGGTAAAAAATACATGGTTATTGTATTGTACTATGTGGACTTTTGAATAGATTTGGGAACTGTTGTGACAAGAATTTAAACTAAATGTAATGGGAATGTAAAAATCTCCAAACTAATGTAGCTTATTTATTCCAAACACATGACAACCAAACTTGATATATATATATATATATATATATATATATATATATATATATATTTGTCTTTTAAATAGCAGGTCATTGATCTGTAATCCTCATTACTTAGCTTTGTTTTGGATTTAGCTTCTCTAAAGCAGTCACCTCTTATGGTTACCTGAACCCTGTGTAATTTTAGCTAGTGTCCCATGGTGTCACAGATAACACTCCTGCCTTCCCATACAATGAGCAGGATCTTGCTTAACCTGTCCTGTTTCACCTGCTGCTTTTTCTAACACCGCTATCTTCCTTTCACAGGGGCACATGGGGCATTTGCTTTAACAGTTCATTCAGTTCCAAGGAGCCTCACAACCTCAAAATATCTTAAAGATTCCATTTCTTTCTGCTTTTTAAGTTACCTGTTGAGGTCTGTTAAAATTCAAAGGTGACTTCTCTAACCTTGTGAGTGTCTGGTCTTTCCTGGGTGGAAGTGTTTTTTTTGTTTTTTTTTTTAACTTGTATTTGCTTTTTGACTCACTCCATGTCGGTCTAAAACATTTCTCTAGTTGACAGTTACTGTGAAGCCTTATTCTATTTTAAGAGGTGTAAGTAACCCTACCCAACCTGTGCCCTCTTGAGCTTCTTATCCAGGTCATTGCTATTTGATAGCTGTGACCTCTGAGTCACTGGGCCCTGTAGGCTCTTGAGGACATGGTCTGAGTCTATTCTCTCTCCCATACTGACCTAGGCCCCCTGCAAGGATGTGGCTCACTCTGTAAACTAAGCATTCAGGGTGAAGATGAGCCTCCAGCAGCTAGTCCATAACCTGCTGGGAAGAATAGTGTCCTAGGAGAGAGACGCAGGCTCCGGGCCGCTGAGGCTGCCAGTTTCTGACCCGTCCGTCCGACTGTCTGTCTCTTGCCGCTGCTTGCCTCCCATATGCTCTGGTTTTCACCCTGTCTCCCCACCCCCACCTGGCTTGGACTGTTTAGATTTGGCCTAGGTCCACCTTGACCTCTGTACAACCCTCTGGTGGCCTCCAGCCCAAATACAGAGTGTTCTCTCCCTGCAGATGCTTGTAGCAACAAGGCCTTACCACTCACTCTCCTCCTACCCAGAGGTCATCCCCAGCTGTGTGGTGTACGGGTTAATTCCTGCAGGTGCGTTTGCCTGTCTGGCTTTCTGAACTTGGGCAAGGTAGAGAAAACATTGCTAAGGCTTCATCCTCCTGACATAGACCTTCTGTTTGCAAAGGGCTATAAGAAGTTTTATCTCCCTACAGTGTTCAGAGTATTGTTTGGTTTGCAGCAAGACCCTCTCTGAGAGGATACTAATGTGGAAGTTGCTCCCAGGCCTGGTGAGGGCCTGCACCAAGGCCCACCTCAAGACAGACAGGGAAGGCTTAGCTGTGTTTTCTGGGAGAGCTTTATAGCCCATCTGTCACTGCTTAGCAAGGGCAGGTTACCACCCTAAATCCTTGTATAGCCGGTGGAAAATACATAAATACAAAAGAACATTAACCGACTTGAACCTGGTCATACCTTGTTTATTCTGAGAACTGATTGAAAATATAGTTAATGGTTGATGTGGCAAATTTTATGTTACACATTTGTAATTATAAAGCTATGGGGGAGGAAGACATGTAAAACATAATAAAATAATAATGAATACTTAGACACTTCTAGGCCTACTACCATAGAACTACTGGGTTTTGTGGTTTATTTTTATTTTTAAGTTGTGTGGTGTGTGTATGTCTGCATGTCTGTGTGTACTTGTATGTGACTGCCTATGTCCACAGAGAGCAGAGGTGCGTGCGTGCGTCTGTCTGTCTGTATGCAAGTATGTGTAGGTGACTGTCTATGTTCACAGAGGAGTGTTTGTGTGTGTGTGTGTGTGTGTGTGTGATTATGTACAGGTGGCTACTGATGTCACAGAGGGCAGAGGTGTGGTGTGTCTGTCTGTGTGTCTCTGTGTGTCTGTTTATCTGTGTGTGAATATGTATAGATGACTGCTGATGTCACAGAGGGCAGAAGTGTGGTGTGTCTGTCTGTGTGTCTCTGTCTGTTTATCTGTGTGTGAATATGTATAGATGACTGCTGATGTCACAGAGGGCAGAGACATTGGATCCTCATAGTGCTGGATTACATTTGGTTGTGAGCCGCCTAGCATAGATGCTGGGATCTGACCTTGGGTCTTCTGCAGGAACAGTATATGCTATTAATCACTGAGCCATCTCTCCAGCTCAGAATTGGTGGTTTTTAATGTTTTCCTCCTCCAGGGCCTGTTACCTGGGTTTTCAGGGTGTGGGTAGAAGCCTGTTGATTTGGTCTTGATGACAGGATGACTCCACCATCTCTTTGTCCTGGAGGGCCAACATGGCATTCTTGACACAAAGAGAAGCAGTTTTCCGCTGTCTCCACCTCTTTCTTTGTGCCTATAAGGCCCCCACAGGCAGAGGCCCTGCTCATGACTGCAGCTCATCTGGACATTGAGTTCAGAATTCTTTCACATTTCTGTGCTATGTAATTTCCCAGAAGATACGGGCTTTGGACAAAACACCCGAGGGGACCTCAAGGATTGGCTAGGTCCTTTTCTGAAACTTTCCTTATTTCCTCCTTTCTGCAGGCCCTCAGTGAACACATCTCTTGCCTAGCTGGGAACCAGCCCTGGCTGTGGGTCCCTTCTCCACTCTCCTGGTGGGGTTTCCCACTGCTGACTTACTTTGTAAAGTGGAGGGTCTATCCTTGTGGGATATTCTCATAGCCAGGGTAATTTTATTTCCTTCTCTACCTGCTACAGTAATGAGGCTCTACTTATGTTGTCCAGCACGGCGGGAGACTTTGGTGTCATCGTCCTCAACCTCCAGGCTCGCAGACGTAATTAAGACTCATCTTTGGGTCAGGTATCATCTGACATAACATGCCCTGTCAGGTGCAGGTGGTGACGGGAAGTTGAATCTTCCGAAGCCTCTTCTGCCTCCGTCCTTAGGAAGAGCTGATCAGTCTGCCCATTCCATCCACTGAGGCGGGCCCCTCTGTCCAGGTCTGCTGCTGTCCCTCCCCTTTGTAGGCATATCCCATAGGGAAATGGAACAGTGTTAAGTCAATTAATATTTTATTATCTTATTAGCTGGTGCTAATTATATATAATGGGCTTGTTAGGATATTGTCATACATGTATATAGTATGTTGCAATCATAGCCACCCTTCCTACCCTCTTTTGTCTCATTCCCACTCCCATTAATCCTCTTCCCAACTGGCCCCTCTCCTACTTTGCTGTCTGTTTTTTCCTGACCCAGTGAGTTGTCCTAGTGTTGTTTAAGGATTGTGAGTTTGTTTGCAGGGGCATGAGCACCTCATCAGTGGCTACACCCCTGAAGAACCCCCCCCACACACACACACCATCAGGCATTATTTATCTATGTCATTAAATAAATATGAAGACAAACAAAGTTATCTTGCTTCCCTTAGAGATGTTTTTCAATATATATGACTCAAGTTTAACCTTGCTGTGTGGTGTTATATTGTATATTTAATAAAATTAGTCAGGAATATCAGAATACAAAGCCATCTCTCCAGCCTTTTTCTTTGTTTTGTTTTTAAGACAAGGTTTTCTGTGTGTCTTGGAACTTGCTTTGTAGACCAACCTGGCCTTGAACTCACAGAGATCCTCAGGTCTCTGCCTTCAGTGCTGCCTGACTGTTAGGCCTTGAATTACAGAGATCCAGACAGATATCTGATGGGATTAAAGGCATGGGTCACCATTCTCTGACCTTCACAGCATGGCTGAGGGTGACTCTGTCCTCTGATATTTTAGAAAATTTTATTAAATATACAATATATCACCATAGTGTTTTCCTTCATAAAGACCTTCACATGACCTAGGCATTCTTCCATAGGAGTGTCCAGATAGACAGACACTCTTTGAGGGTATACCCAGGAGGAGGCTATAAGCTGTGTTGACTTTGTGAATACCGTGCCCTGGGGATGCTGGACAGGTCCCCTAGCCAGCTTCCTTTTACATACATCTCAGAGGGCAGCTCAGGCAACCCTCTCAGTGTCCTCCTGTGCTGCTCCCGCTCCAGGTTAGAAGCCCAGTGTATTTTTCTGGTTTGCAGGATTCTGTTTTGTCACAGGAAACTCACCTGGTATGGCACCCTGGGAGCCTCCCTTCTTCTTTGCTCATGGACTCTACCCCAGAGAGTAGCCTTGATTGTCTCACACCGATGAGGATGCAGCTCCCTAAATACCCGAGGACTATTCTTGTTAGTGTTGACAGACTTCTCAGGAAGTGAAATGCTTGGAGAAATATAAACCAGCTACTTCAAATCACCTGAGTGATGGAGGGGACTCTGTCACAGGGACGTGAGACTGCAGATGGGAGGGAGAAGAAGAGGAGTGCTCAGGTTTGGGGACAGCCTGGACATCTCTGTCCTCTTCAGAGTCACTTGTGTAGCTGTGGATTGCAGTAAACCAACAGTATACTGAGTAAATATTCAGAGAGTACCTGTTTTGGTCTGGGCACTATATTAAGCACCAGGGTAGAAGGACCCACAAAGGGCTCCGCTCCATACGTACCATCCTTGCTGAGTGTCTAGCAGGAAGCATCAAGGACCTCACAAAGGAAGTATCCCTAGAGTCCACATGAAGGGAGGAGATCCTGTAAGAATTTGACCTCTGTCAGAGTGTAAGAAAGTGACCTCTGGCATGTTCAGATAGGATTTGGACATCATAAAACAGGAAGCAGGCCTCAGGAAGAGAGTGAGGAAGGGGGATGCAGAGCGGGCATAGGCAAGAAGGGAGATTTTCTTTAGGAAAAGCTAAGGAGTGTAAAAAGAGCAGATGCATGCGCTCAGGGGAAACTGAGGCAGCATTACACTGTGGAACCTGTTCTGTGGTGGTACTGGGACAGAGATCTGACAGCACTTGTCCAGAGTCTGTCCAGGGAAGTGTGGCCACGCACACCAAGACCTTTGATCCCGTCTGTGAAGGAGGGTTTGGGGACCACCTTCTAGTCTCAAGCTCTGATGTTATTACTGTTGCACTATTTATCCTCCCAGGCCCCAAAACTCATCTTTCTGATTCCTCATCATTTATTGCCAGTTATTTACCAAATTTCTGCTTTTTATAGATTATTTAGAATTTTCTTTTAGATGTAAAGCACATCTAAAGTCAAAGTTACTATTTGTACTGTTTTGAAGTGTGCAGTTGCCCAATGGCACTGAGTTGTGTAAGCATCACCACTGTGCAGTCCCATACTTTTCATCACTCCAAACAAAACCCCTTCAGCTGTTGGGCAATGCCTTCCCCTCCTGTCCCCAGCCCCCATAACCTCTGCTCTACTTTCTGTCTGCGACTTCAATGATTCCGAGTACGTCATGTAGATAAGGTCATATTTGTCCTTCTTGCCTTATTTCACTTAGCTTGGTGTTTTCTACATTCATTCATATCGCCTCTGTTGTGTTTTCTTGATTTTCTTTGAAAGGCTGAATGCCGATCTGTTGTATATATACGCCTTTGCATACCACTGCCTGCTTATTCATTGTCTGATGGGCATTTGGATTCAGACACTGGCCTTTTTAAAGCATTGTGTATGGAGACTTTATTTCGGTAGCATCGTGGCCTCCCACCCTTGCCTGGGTTAGAGTCCCTTTGCCTGAGTCACAATGCTGACCTCTCTGGATCTCTGTGACTTTAGCCTGAACTTTGGCTCCTTATCCTTTCTTGAGCGGAATAGGAGCACAGAATATCCTGTTCTTTGGCAATAAGCACCAGCTCATGCAGTACAGAAAGGCCGTCATGAAGGTACATTGAACCATGTGTGTAATTGTATAATCTAGGGCCTGATATGCCCTAAGTGCTCAACAGACACTTCCCTCTTACGAACATTGAAACTGGGGCATGGCGTGATGGCTCAGTGGTTAAGCACACACTAGCTGCTCTTCCGGAGGTCCCAAGTTTGGGTTCCCAGTACTCACATGATGGCTTGCAACTGTCTGTGACTCCAGTTCTAGGGGATCTAACACCCTCTTCTGCCCTCCCACAGCTCTAGGCATGCACATGGCACACATGCATACATGCAGGCAGCCACAGCACTCATACACATAAAATGCAAAGACATTTCTAAAAGTTATGATTCACCTGGTACCTCTGAATGCCTTCCTTCCCATCTTGTCTCCACTTTCACTGTCATTTTGTTCCTGATCGTCTGTCAGTCAATCGTCTTAGGCCTAAGTGTCTTCTTCTTGTCTTATCTCGGCCCCCACCTTTTGAGGGCCAGCTTCTCTGTGCTCCCGCTTTGATTTCCTCTCTTGTGTCTATATCCCAAGTGTCAAGAACAGGAATCTGTTTCTCAGTTTGTCAAAGTATTTCTCTAAGTAGGAACTAACTCTTGTACTTGATAAGAAGGGCAGGGTTGTCTCCAGTTAGTTCCTTACTCAGTCTTCAGATTAGAAGACCCATCAATGGTCTCCTGGTAGAAGGTGTATTGTCAGCCACTTTGAGCAGCATCACGTAGAGCAAATACCTGGTGCTGATCCAGTCTCAGGTCCTTGTAAAATAACTGATGGACTTTTTGTAATGCAAAGAAAAATAACACAAGCTAGCTAATTAGTTCTTGGTATTCAACCTTGTAAAGAGGAATGTTGACTATTGCTCTAAGAGACTTTTGAAAATCACTTTTAAAAAGCAATCAAGGTTATAAATATGGATCTATAATCAAACGTGTTCCTGTAACTAAGGGGATTGTGTTTAATGATAGATGCATACATGATTTCAGAAATGATTCAACTTAAGTTAAATGAAAGAGAAGAACATGAAGATACTTCATAGAAAACTGTAGAACATGAAAAGGTGGTCTGAAAGATGCCTCAGAGTTCAGCATTGTGGTCTAGTTCTGAAGTCCCAGAACTCCACTAGGAAGGCTGAAGCAGGAGGATTGAAGCCAGCCTGGGCTAAATAGCAAGATCTTCTATGATAGATAAATGGATAGGTAGGTAGGTAGATAGGCAAGCCTAAGTATTATTTTCGAAGTAATTTAGTTTGCCCTTTGACTTATCTATATATGAGTTTAATGAATATGGAAGTTATTGTGAGGAGGCATTTCACCGGTCCCATCTACATCCCTAAAAATTATCTTTTCAACTTAATGTACTATATTTGGTGTTACATGTGTGATAGTTGTAGCTTACGACCACTATTATGACCTTACCTGGATATAAGTTACTTATTATATTTGTATATAATATTACTTATATTACCTGGATATAAGTAGCACCTCATTATATTTGATTTTAAATGCTTTGTGTGTCAAGTTCTTCCTGAGAACTTTAGGAGGGATGGGCAAGAAGCTTGAGCATAAAAGTACTCAACTTGACTGCAATATTTCATAAAATAAATCCAGTTTTTAAGAGTAAGACATCTGCTTTGTTTTACCTTTAAAAGATCTTCATTGAAAATTAACTTACTAATCTATGGGATCAGTCACTTAAATGAAAATGAAAATCCTATTGGTCTAAGGTCTGTTATACTTGGTGGAGAGGAAAAGCCTTGAAACGGTGGATGACAATGATGGATTCTCTGTGGATCCACTTATATCTTCGTGCAGAGGATCCCGGAGTCACCCATAGTCCTCTGGGTTAATGAAATGGGCCAAAAGAAGTGAGCATGTTAGAGATTCCCATGGCATGGGGTTTGGCCAGCAGTCCCTACCTCCTCTCTGCTGGGGACTCCCATTTGTCTGATACTCAGTACTTTCTTCTGTCTAGCAGCAACCCCACTGTTCTTTGGTTCCTAGGCTATGGTTTAAACAAATCTAGCTTTAGGTGCTTTGCCAGACTGGGTGAAGGAGCACGACTCCAGTGACTCTGGAGTGGCAGACTGAAAGAGCAGCAAATGGCCTGGCTGCCACTCTCTTGTTCCTCCTGGGGCCCGAGCTCTGCCCAGCTCGTCCAGGACAAAGGGGGCACTTTGAGCCCTGTAAATAGCTTCTTGTGTCAGGGGGAGGAGGTGGGGCAGGGAATGGCAGCCTCGTGCCAGCTTGGCTTGCTGCATTAAGGAAAGATGTTAGGACTTCTCAATTTGCTGCTGTCAGGCAAGTGTGCAATTTGTGTGGGTTTGTTTGAGGTCGGTCTGCATTCCTAGTAGAGCGTTCCATCAAGCTGCTGTTATTCAGATTGATGGGAGGCTCGAGGAGAGAAATACACAGGGATCTAGATCGGAAGGAGAAGATAAAATGCCACTGTAAGTTAAAGGATTTTACTTTGCAAAATTGCGGGAGTGTGCAGTGTGTGTGTGCGTGCATGCGTGTGCATGTGTCCTCATGTGTCCCTAGGGAGAATGAATGCCCTTGTGGGTCACCTCTGGCTCTGAGCTGTTTTTTTTTTTAAAATAATGCAAACACAAGAGGTGAACCTTTGTGTACAGTGGGCACTGAACCCACATGCGCAGAGGCCAGGGAGACGGGATCAATGGTAGCATTTATGTAAGACATCAAGAGTTTAGATGGATTTCAGATTTGAGTTTCTCATAACTCCAAGCAATATTACTGAGAAATAATGTTCTCTTAGTTCCTAACTTGGAGTAGGCTGATGGAGACTGGGAGGCCATGTGCATCTAGTTGTGTATATGTTTTCAGTGAACAGGTCAGGGGACAGCCAAGAGGAAGAGCCATTCATATGAATTAGATTTAAAGTCAGGTTAGTGTTTGGTGATATGTTACATATTTAATAAAAACTGGACTATCAAGAGATTAACCCACAGTCAAACTAGGCAGAAGTAGCGCACACCATTAGTCCCATCACTTGGGAGGCATAGATTGTTCTGGATCTCAGTGAGTTCAAGGGATAACAGAGCAGTGGTAACTCACACTTTTAATCCCAGCATGGGGATATAGAAGATCTCTGTGAGTACAAGTCCAAACAGCCAGGTCATGAGGGCACATCTTTAATCTTAGCATAGGAGAGACCTGGAGTGGTGACCTATGCCTTTAATCCTATAACTCCAGAGACAGAGATCTTTATGTTTCTGTGAGTTCGAGGCTAACTACCAAATAGTAGTAGCTCACGTCTTTAATCTTAACTTGGATGTGATAGCTTGGGTGAAGAAGGCATTAAGGCAGGCATAGGAAGACAGACGAGGCTTTAGAAGGGATGAGGAGCGAGGCTGAGGAAGCTGGAAGATAGCTGGGTGAAATTTGTCTGTGGTGTTTCTCTCTCTGATATTTCAGCCTTTCCCCAATATCTGGCTCTGTGTTTCTTTCATTACAATCAGGATTCGTGCAGCATTAGTGTCTCATTCTGACAGTCACCTCAGAGAAGCCTTTTCCGTTTCTGGCTCTGGTTTTCCTCAGGGTCATTTTACTATTGGGATGTTCTGGTGAGATGTAGAATACGAAAAACTCCCTGAAGCACCAAGTAGAGCTAAATGGTGATTCTGTTCAGAGGCTGGGCAGGGGGTTCTGGCATTTTTGGGGTTTGATAGTCATGCTATCCAGTCTTTATTCTCCCTTGTTACCCGGGTCACCACCCTCACGTACCTAGAGGCAATTCTCCATCCTTGTTCTCCACTGACTTCGTAAGGCTCTCCTCTCTGTGAGATTCCTGGCACTCTGGATTTTGACTCCAGTGATAAACCAGCTGAATAAATACTTTTTAAAAATGTCTAGGTTTGTCATCTGTATTTTTGTATGTGACTTGTATGTGGATGCCACAGGCCAGAACATGCCCATGTCCCCTAGGGCTGCAGATACGGGTGACTGTAGGCTGCCTAGTGTGGGTGATAGAAACTGAACTTAGGTCCTCTGCAAGAGCAGCAAGTGTTCTTAACTGCTGAGCTCCCCCCCCTAAGCTTTCCATAAGCAAGGAAGGAAGGGTGCACAGCAGTGGCTGGAGCCAAAGGAGCAGCTGGCTCTCAGCAGTCTTTATGTTCCACACTGTCTATATGTCTTCCTAAGATTTTAAGCCAACTGAATCTTGCTATTAGGAAATAGCAGTGTGATTTGTGTGCCTGAACTATAAGCTCTGCTAGATACTGAAGTGGAAATTTGCTTCTGAAAAAAAAATTCAGGAAAATTTCCAACAGAATACCATTGACTTAAGAACACAGTTTGCCTCTTAGTTGATTGATTAGGAAGTGCTCAAAACCCCATCAAGGACCGAATCTTAAGTATGGGATCTATCCATACAGAATGGCTGTTTAGAGTGTCTCATTTTGTTTGACTGTGAGCACACCTCTGTTTTAAACATCTGACCTCCTTTTCCCCAACAGCATTGAAGTAGAAGGGAGAAAGGTTTATGATGCTGTCAGTGCTTAATGTCTGTTCTTCATGTGACTACATGATGTATTCTCTTCTGCATGCATAGCTTCCAGTATACAACAACCTTACCAGTTTACACGGTAGAGTTGGTACCTGAATCCTGACATGTATTAAATGGCTGTCACTTGTCATTATCACACACTAAATGTAAGAGTGTGGCTGGATTTAAATGCTTAGCATTACAGATTAGCACCTAATAAGATGTTCTTGCATACATGCTATTAATATATGAGTCTCAGAAGGTTTTTAAAACATTTCTCTTCCCAACCTTATTAAACTTTCTTTGCACAATGTACTCTATATCTTGTCTGCCACTGCTCAAAATAGATAAGTTAGTCCCCTGGGTGTGACTCTGTTTGTTTAGAGATGAATTGGGTAGCTTTGCTCAAGGTTGTAATTCTGTTGTATTCAACTCCCATAAATTCACACCATCTAGATGTTATGAAAATTACTCCCCAGACATTGAGGAAAGAAGAGGCCATGGGTGTGTGTGCAGGGGGTGGATAATGCCTCTTCAGACTCAGAATGATGACGGGCAGTGAAGACAAGTGAATAGAATGACTGGAGGAGAACAAGGCAGATTTGCATATTAGATCAGAAAGATGGTATGTATGCTGTTATAATCCTGTTTGTGCCATCTCAGTGGCTGGTGCCAATGAGACCTGGGCCTGATTTTATCTGCTTATCCTTGAAGTCTCAGTGTAAGCATCCATTACCAGACAGGCCTTTCTTCATCTTAGTGGACTTGGCTCATTTTGTTTTGTCCCTCATTAGGAGGTAACCCATTAAAAGGCTGACTTCATCATTATCACTGCTTCCTAGCACCTAGCACAGTGTGTGGTGCACCCTTGGCACTCAGATAGGCACCAGGACAGGAAAAGCTCAGTTCCTATGAATACACTGAGAACAAATACTCTGTGAGTATATTTTGGTATCTTTCTCTCTGAGCTGTCTCATGGTGGTTAGACATACTTACTACCCAGTACCCTATCCTTCATGTCAGTGGTTGGAAAAAAAAAAAAAAAAAAACCTATCCATTGTCTCTTCTTATTGGGAAGCTGAGCAAAATGAAAACACTGTCTGTTTGAAGAACTGCCTCTGGCAGCAACACTCACTGATGCTGGTCCCTGCCCATGGGTGGAGCAGTGGGGTGACTCTACTCCCAGCTCCTCATTGGCCCACCCTCCACCTTCTGTTCCCCTGAGAAGTCAAGTATGGATTGTGTCTGCTAGTTACCTTTAGCCCAGTGGGCAGCAGGCTAGGACTCTGCATGTGACTAATGCCCTGAAAGACCTTGGCAGACCTAGTAAGCACCCGCTGAGCTGCCCTGGCCCCCACCCCACCCCACCCCCACTGCCCTTTTCTGATTCTGCTGTGGTGTGTCACCTAGCAGTCAGCTGTCCATGGCACAGATGGTGAGTAGGCACGGCTACTTTTTTTCTAGAATTAAAATCTGAAGATGCTTGCTTATCTGTTGTTTTTGTTATCATGTTAACCTTGAGACATGTTAATCCTCTCTCTCTCTCTCTGTGTATGTGTGTGTGTGTGTGCCATGATCACACAACTATGAACAAGCTCAGCAATTATTATATGACAAGTCCTGTCATATTCTTGGTTCTGAAAAGCAGCTTGATATTCTGTGACTGTATGGGAAAAAATAATTAGAACTGTGTAGATTTAATTTAAGAGGATGATTTCCATATTTCTCAAATGTCTTTTCAGTCTTGTGACCTAGCTTTCAAAGGAAAGTGTGTAGTCTGATCGTCAGGAGCACAGCAAGCACTTGTTGCTCTGCTGTGGACTTTAATGTAGTCTATCGGCTCCTTTCCTAGTTCTTCCTTTGCTGCGTGCCAGCCTTGAGGGCAATTATTCCTCCATAAGCTTTTAAATTAGAGCTGTTCTTGCTCTCTAGTGCACTCCTAATTATTTTAGACTAGTCTCCATATAAATTGCTTATAAGATGCAATTTGGGACTTTCATATATATTAATGTTCATCTGATTTTCTTCTGTGTATCTTGGCTTCGTATTCGGGCTCTGTAAAATGTAGGTAAGCGTTTTTTTATTAAGGCAATAACTTGGTGTCCTGAGCCAGGACTCATTAGAGAGCTTTGGTAGAGGAAACGATAGCAACATCTAACATTTATTGAGCAACTTCTTACATGTGGCACCATCCTTGGTGTTGGTGGGAATCCTTTAGTAGTACTGAAAGCTCACTGAATGGCTGCTGTTTTCATGACCATTCACAAAGACACAAATCAAGGGTGAGCAAGGCAAAGGGAGCTGTTCACAGAGCCAGTAAAGCACAGAGTCAGGCCCTGCTTCCAGAGGATCGGCCTCAATACGTTGTTTTTTGTTTGTTTGTTTCTTTTTCCCATTTTCTCAAATACAGTTCCATAACCCATCTTGAGACTTCTGGTGTTTGTTTTAAAGTTTATGTGCACTGACTTATCTATTCATTTTAGTTATAGTATCTTGGGGAAATATAAAAGAAAGTGATCTAATTAGAACAGCCGATGGTGGATCTCCTGACATTTACAGCCACTTCTGCTGAGAAGCTGAGAGACATGTTGAAATTTAGGCTGGTCTGTTTTACCAGTTGGGAAACTTGTTCTGGAATCTTGGCAGAAGCGGCACCTCATGACCCTTGGGTGGTTTGGGCTTGTTCGCCTTTCTTTCCTCAGTCATCATCCCTGTTAGCCTTGACAGTGACGGCCGGAGTGTGTCTGACTCGGTGGAAGGGACACAGGTGCCATTTCCTTCTTTTCTGAATCACTTGAGCATTTTATGGCAAGGATTCTTTGAGTAATTTTAATGTAATTAATGAAAACTTTTTAATATACAATAATGGAGAAATGAAACAAAAGTAAATGACTAAGGTGTTACCAGAAAAATGAATTTTGACTGTGGAGAAAGTCCTGGACTATTAAACTCTGGGTTGAATGCTTTGATTGAGCTCCAAGTCCATGGCAGTAGTGATTGGCCTGTGGGAATCCTAGTGTTCTGCCACCTGGAATGAACATGGCATCTTTCTCTTATAACAGAATTCTGCCTAAGAAACCACCAGCACAGGACCATGGAAGTCCATGAATTGTTCCGCTATTTTCGAATGCCAGAGCTGATTGACATCCGACAGTATGTGCGAACCCTTCCAACCAACACACTCATGGGCTTTGGAGCTTTTGCTGCACTTACCACTTTCTGGTATGCCACAAGACCGAAGGCTCTGAAGCCACCATGTGACCTCTCCATGCAATCTGTGGAAGTAGCGGTAAGTGGGGGCCTAGCCTGTCTTGTGGACTTTCTCTTCATGATCCCTGATATGTCTTTGAGGACAGTTTATAAAGAGAAATTGTTGATAGTAAACACATGCAGAAGGCACATTACAGGGCAGGGCACAGGAACAGATAACCCTGTGAGGTTAAGTTACTTCTCTCTCCACGGTTACACTGAAGATAGTTCCAGAATCACATTGAGTGAGCTTCCCCGGGCTAGGCTGCACGTGGGAATGGAAACTTTTACAGGAGAAAAGGAGACATGGAGCCTCGTTCAGTAGGAACGAGGGAGTTCCTGGGAGTTTTATTTGTGGCACATCTGATCTGTAGAACTCATTCTCACACTATTGAAGGTGACTCTGGTTTCATACAGGCCAAGGCTATCACTGGCATTTAACAGGACATCATGGCTGCAGCATTTAGTATAGGGCACAAGGCACCAGCTCTCAAGAGGCATCTGTGCTTATACTGTGAGCACCATCTTATCTGTGGCCTGGGCAATCTAAAGGCCATGATGTAGCCATGAAAGTGAAAGGCAGCCTATGTGATTAGGAATAGTGGGTGAGATGTCCTAGGAACCCTCTACCCTCCCACCGATTTATCTTTCTGTAGCACTCCTGCCTCCTCTGTCCTTCCTTCTTGGTCTCTTCCCAAAGTTCACAGAAACTTTGAAAAGACAGAGAAGTCCCATCCTCAGGTGCTCTCACTCTTCCCGCACTCTCCGCTGCACAGCTAGCTCCTCTCTCGCCTCTCTGCTTTTAGCATTTGTTACTTTTAACACAGGTAGAGGTTGGCAAACACGGACATTTACTGCTTTTAGATGCAGATGTGAAAGGTCCCCCAATCTTTCCCCAGATGCGTGCTGTGGCAGGCCAGTGTACCTCTCTGCAGAAAGCCCAGGCTAGATTAATAGCTTTATGATGCTAATGGGTTTTTATTTTAAACAAGCTCTGGGACTCTGCTAATATGAAAGTCTTAAAATATACCAAATGTGTCAGTAATCTATGACAGATACAGGCAAGGACTGTCTTCTGAGAAAGCTGGGCTCTCTGTTTCTTCTCCGTGGGAAGGTGATGGTGTTTCACGCAGCTTACCATACTCCAGTGAGGAGGATTCACCTTTTCCTTGAGTTGGCGTGACCAGGTGCTATTTCTGCTCTTCTGCATGGCACCTGGTACCATTGTTGTCACTATCAAAAGGGTAGGTGACAAGTATAGAGTGTAGACACCAATAATTCAGCAGTAACTCTTGGAAATACCAAGAGGTATCTTCCACTAGAGGAGATATTGTAAGGCACTTACAATGTGACTTTTTTAAAGATTTATTTATATTTTTATTTACAGTATGAGTGTGTGTCTGCATGCATATGTGCATACCATGTTGTATACAGATCCTCTCAGAGGCCAAAAGATGATGTCATATCTGGGACTGGAGTTGTAGATGATTGTGAGCTACCATGTGGTTGCTGGGAATTGAACTCAGGACCTCTGGAAGAACAGTCAGTGCTCTTAGCCTCTGAGCCATCTCTCCAGCCCTAAATTTCAATTTTTAAAGAGCAAAGAAAGTTCATTATTCCTAAGATCACTAAATTCTGAAACTCAGATATAAATCTATTTCTTATAAACAAAGAGAAAAATCAGAACTCCTGGATACTGAATAATAAAATTATAATGTCAGTATTCTGTTTATCTGTCATTTTAAACTGTTTTTCAGGGGACATGTATAATTATTTTAATAAGAAACAATCGGGGCTGGAGAGATGGCTCAGCAGTTAAGAGCACCGTCTGCTCTTCCAAAGGACCCGGGTTCGATTCCCAGCACCCACATGGCAGCTATCAACTGTCTATAGTTCCAGTTCCAGGCAAACACCAAGGCAAATAAATAAATAAAGTTTAAAAAAAAAACAAAACAATCATTTCATGCTAAGATAAAATTTAAAAAAAACACACACTAAGGGCTGAAGAGTTCATCTATAATGACATCTGGTGTCCTCTTCTGTACACTGTATACATAATAAAATAAATATTAAAAAATTGAAATTTAAGTTTAAATATAGTTGGAATCTGGTAACTCAGTAGTTATTGATACATTCTATGGAGCATTGTTCTATGGTCAAGAAAGACAAATCCCTCTGATCTCTTAGGGTATTACTGATACCTGGCAATAGTTTGGGGCTGTGTCTCAGGGACACGGCTTCTGTGTTGTCCCTACTTTGAAAGTAAGCGTGTTCCACTTGCTAGTCACCTACCATTTGGCCCTTACGCTGTGTCTCCCCACTCATGCAGTTTCTGTCACTTCCCTTTCTATAAACTGTAGGTGGATGTTAAGATGAGGAGTCCACACTTTGGTTTGGACGCTGCTCTTCCCTGCCCACTCTAGCTGTTTCCTAGCTCTGGTTTGTACAGTACCAACCCAGGGCTTCTGTGGAAGTCACGTTCTTCTAAAGTCTCCTATGACTACTCAAGGGTGGTAGAGAGGATGTGAGTGGACCCATCAGGAAAAGCAGTGCAGCTCTGGAAAATGGCTGGGCGTGGGACCAAGATCTTTAAAATGTGAGGATGGTTTGCTCAGTCTCTATTTCAAGAGCCCTGTCCCAGAGTATGTGGTTGCAGCTCACCTGTGAGCCTTGTTTACCTAAAGGCCAACCTCTCCCTTGGGGCTAGGCGGAACGCCCACCTGCTGCAGATTGATGCTTCTGCTGCTACATGACTTTGAACAGACATGAAAACAAGTTTTGTTTTTTGCTGTTGTTTGTTTTAAACTACTTCCATATTGATATACAAGATCTCTGATTGTTTTCTTCACCTGCCCTTGCTTGCTGAGTTTGAAATTCCTCCCTTAGTGAAGATGCTGCTCACAGTGGTGATGGAGACTTGAAACCTTGGTTGATTTGGTTAGGGTCCAGGCCCTAGGGCCTGCCTCTGGTTAAGGGAAACATCAGGACATGCTGAGACGGAGAAGCGTATAGACTGACTACATGGCTACTCTAAGGTGTGGATCAGAGGAAGATTTTTTTTTTATTGTAGATACGAAGGAGAGAGCCATCAGAGATGTCTGGAAGAGTCCAGAGCAGAGATGGGAAGGAGTAGACTAAATGTGGACAGCAGACTGGGCTGGCGATGAGTGAGAGATGAAGGCTAAGAGACAGTGGAGAGAGGGCAAGAGAGAGACAGACAGCATAGGTGAAATAGCAGAGTTAGAGGGAGTGTGGGGAGCTGTGGAGAGGGAAGCCCTTGAGCTGGCAAAGTTTAGGGTGGAGGTGGCGAGGAGAGGCAGTCTGGTCTCTGAAATGAGTGACAGGTTCTTGTGGCACTAAGGGAGCCTGGCGGCCAGTGTGCACTCAGGTTGGTATGCTAATAGGCGCACAGATAGCCATTTGTCCCTTCTGTTGGTGATCTGAGAAATGGCTTCTTTGGTTGAGGGAACTGGATTCACAAGTTCCCAAGGAATGCTGGCTTCTACCTAACTACAGAGTTTGGGGAAATGGAGTTTCCTTTGGACTTAACAAGATCCTAGAGCCTTGACAGCCCTGGTATATCCATCTGACTTTTCTAACCTCCACATTTTATGTCTAAAAAACCTAAGTCCCTGCCTAGTGCTGTTTAGGAGACATACATTTGCCTGGCCTGTGATGTGTTCAGTGTTATGTGAAGCAAGGGCTCTGGGAGAGTGTGCATTACCAAGATACAGGAAGGTTTGGTGGGTCCAGGAAATCTCAAGGACCAGTGCCTGGAGCCTTGAGACTCAAGAGGAGGCTTTTTTGAAAATGAATAGTTTGAGGACAGGTTGGGTTACATAGCAAGATCCCATCAACACAATAATCAGCCAAAGAAAGATGAAAATTGGTTCTATGGATAAAGAATCAGAAACTGTTAAGAATCAGGTGTTTAAGAGAGCCTAAGAAGGCATAGGGCTGAGAAACACCAGCAGTTCTGTCCACCCTGAGTCTACCTGTGACCCAGATTGGACAGATGTGACTGGAGTGGAACTTAGTACTGCTGGGTAGGGGGCATCTATGAGGCTCAAAGGATTTGGGACATACCCTGCTGCAAAGTGCAGACAAGATTCATGGGGATTACTGAAGGAGGCAGGGGAGAGGTGTGATATTAGCATTGAGGGGCTAACTCGTCATCCAGTTAGGTTAGAAAGGCTCGTAACTACCACTAGAACTTCAGCGGGAACTCATATTCCTTTCTTTCTTCTGTTATTGAATTGAATAAATTGTAACAAATAAAAATTTACACCTATAAGTCCTCAGCCTTTCTAAAATAATTTTTAGACTATCATAATTTAGGGTAGAATTTGCTTCTGGTAATTAAACCACAAGCTATAGCAGATCTGGTGTCTAAGCTTGTCACTAGATGTGGGTTCAAGTTTGGATTCATAGCTTCTCAAATGCAAAAGCAGCTCCCTGGGTTCTATACTATAACTCATCTAGTTTCCAAGTTGGATGACTTGGCTTCATAGGAATTGTTACAATATTTGGGATGCATGCTAGCAGATGATCCTCATACCTGAAGGGTCGAAACTTATTCACTTATATGTTGGGTTGTATGTGGCTAGTGACTCTTCTTAGCGTGTTAATCATATGCTCCAGAAAGTCTATTGCAGACAGTGTAGCTTTGCCCACATCTTCCACTTAATCCAGATGTCAGACTTGCATCTATTCAGTAAGTACATGAGCTTCGGCCAAATGATGCACACCTTCTCTGGGGCTTCTGTCCTTGTGAAACCTTTAGCCCTGAGAGGAACTGCTCAGGGCCCTTCTATCTGTGGTAGAAGTCAAGTGCCATTTGTCTATTTGAGATAGGGTTTCTTTGTGTAGACTAAGCTGGCCTTGAACTCAGAGATCTGCCTGCCTCTGCCTCCCAAGAGTGCTGGAATTAAAAGTGTGTGCCACCACCTCCCAGCCTGCCATTCTTAAAGTAAGAGCTGATAGGCACACTGCTATATGGATCAGCCATCCCAGTCTATATTTAGACACACCCGTGGAACATGTTACAGAGTGAAATTTTTCCATGTAGCTGGTGCATGCATTCTTCCACCTACTCCATCCTTTCCCACCTATGTGCAAAGGCCCACGCACAAACTGGCATGAGCAATTTCTTCAACACAAGAGATAGATTTTTATGAAGACTTACTCACATCAGACTTGTGGCAATAAAACAAGTACAGGACTGTAAAGGTAATGATGGTGAAATTTCTAAGAATGGCCATGCCCTTTTGGACTTGGAAGCCTGTGACCGGCTCTGGAGCAGGGAGCTCTGGTTAACGCTCAGATACTGCTGGGAGGTAGACATCTTACAGCAACCCTGAGTGGGATCTCTTGTGGAACGTGGTTGGACAGTGGTGTCTGTGGCTGTCTCTGACACAAGCCTGAAGGTCTTCAGACACACCAAAGCCACTTAGTTGTAAGATTTTTAACTGAAGAAGTAGCAGTTGACCACTGAACATTAGGGATGAAGGTAGCATGTGGTTATTTCCACGGCTATTTATAAATATGTCTTAATAAATAATGTAGTCATTTGCAGATACAAACTAATTCTCAACTCTGAGGTGTTGTTAGAACAGAGAGCAATCAGTAGACGTGTGGGATGGAAAGTAACCATGATGCTTCAGGAGAACCTCCTGGTACATGAAACTCTGGCTTTGTCATCTTCATATGAATCCTGTTTTCAGGCAGCCACTTTTATTGACTTACCATTTATCACTGCAGGGTCCTGGTCATTGTTTCCCATGTCCTAGTCTCCTTTGGTCTTAATTGTAAAATAATTATAAAATAAATAAAGATGAGCCAATGTTTGCCTTCACAGTTCTGCTTCCTCCGTTCAGAGAGCTCCTGAACACGTTTCCTGAATGGTGTCTGAGCGTCTGAGGGTGCTGATGGCTGGCAGTCCCCACAGGCCAGGAGGGATCCATAGGAGGGAAAGAAAGTCATGGCACTCCTGTTTAGACAGTCTTCTGGAAGATTGCAGACATCAGTGTTTCATGTACCTGTAGGCTTTCTGATAAATTATGAAACCTTTCTGAATATTGTTTGTTTTACTAAACTCACCCTCTAAGACCCTAAATATAAGGTGTTTCTATGAGTTGTCTTCTGACTTTGGAACAATGCAGCAGGTGCCTGGGGCTTTGGATTAGTGGGAGGAGGAAGGGACAGGCTGGTCATAGGTAGTGGCAGTGGGCTGGGGCCTTGTGGGTCAAGGCAGGGATATGGGGCAAGGCTTCTGGTCTTGATACCAACACCAGGCTGCAGAAGGATTAAGCAGGTGTCTTAGGCATTTATTGAAAGAAGTTATTAGTCTTAAAAAACTACCTGCAGTCTGGAGACCTGGCCAGTGGTTAAGAGTTCTTGCTGTTCTTACAGAGGACTGGGGTTCAGCTCCCAGCACCCACATGGTGACTCATAGCCATCTGTAGATGCTCTCATATACATGAAAATAAACCCAAAATAACAATTTATATAATATATGATATAGCTGCATATTGGTATGTTGCTCAGTTCTCCATAGCCAAGAAAAATAAGGGTTGTTTGCATAGGAATATAAGCCATTTCTGAAAACGTGTGACTTTGTATAAATGATGCTGCCTGCTATATGCCTTATTAGACAAGAGATATATGTACACTAAAGTGACAGGATTTCTGTAATATTATGTTTAAACCCCCCCAAATAAGGCCAACAAGTGCTAAATGGAAAAAAAAAATAACAATTTTATCACCACTCTGTATTTCCTGCAAAAAATTCCTACTATGCACCAACATCAGCGAGGTGGAGTTGCATAGGGAAGGACCTGGAGCTGTGGCCCCTTTAGGCCAGGCAGGGCTGACACCTAGTACGTCTTGCGTGCTACAGGGCTAAGTGAGAACTTCATAGACAGTCTTCTTTTGTCAGAGCAATGTAGGCTGGGTTTTCTTCTAGTGATATCTTTTCATGTGCTACGCTTCCACACCTCCCGTTTCTCCTAAACGAGTCCTCAAGCTGGGATGGTGGACAGTGCAGGAAATTAGCAAGTGGAGAATTAAGTAGGTCTGGAAAGCACCAAGGGCTTTGAGGATTATTAGAGGGTGGTATGTGGTGAATATTACATACTTAATAAAATTAGTCTGGAATATCAGAGGACAGAATCACCCACAGCTAAGGTGAAGGCCAGGGATTAGTGACCCACACCTTTGATCCCATCAGTCAGGAGACAGAGATCCATTTGACTCTCTATGAATTCAAGGCCTAACAGCCAGGCATTGGTGGTGCACACTGTTAGTCTCTGCACTTGGGCGACAGAGGCAAAAGGATCTCTGTGAGTCTGAGGCCAGCCTGGTCTAAAGCAAGTTCCAGGACAGCCAGGACTGTTATATAGAAAAAAAACCCTGTCTCAAAAAACAAAACAAAAAAAGGCTGGAGAGATGGCTCTATCCTCTGATGTTCCAGACCATTTTTGTTAAATATTCAATAGATCACCACAGTGGGAGTGTACCTAACCCTCTCTTCTCAAGCATCAAGGGAATGAATGATATGGGGGCAAGACTGGAGGAGCCTGCTTGCGAGGCTCTTCACCAGGCTATGTGGGTTTGACACTCTGCTTCACTGTCTTATAAACAGGTAAGTGAGGGGACTGAGTCAGCAAACCCTGTCCTCATGGGAGGTGGCTGGCCTTGAGAGGCCCCACACATTCTCCCTCAGGTATTAGCCAGCACTCAGTGTTGGTAACTCAGAGTCTTTGCCTCTGGGAGTAAGCACGAGGGCTGTTAGCCATTAAATAGTAAGCATGACCCCTACCCTGCAGCCTCTGCTCTGTACCTACTGAGGAAACAGCTTGGGGGTGTTGTTTAAATCCTTTGTCTATTATCTTCTAGAGGTCACAAGAATGTGGGGTTAAAGCACTTTCATCCTTTTCTGAAAGGAAGTGGTTGGTGAACTGAGCAGGGAAGTGGTACCTGTGAGGTGTAGGGCAGGGAGGCTGCTCTGGAAGGGAGCAGAGGTTCCCCCCTTCTCCGCCCTGACTCTGCTGCTGTTCTGCTAGGAATGGCTGGAGTGTTCACATCTGAGCCCCGCCCCCAACCTCCCTTTGCTTTTCTTTATCTCCCTCCCCTCTGGTTTAATCTCCCTAGGTTACTTTTTATTTGTGTTCCTGTAGCTACCCATTTTATAGATACAGATTGGTGAGGCCTCAATGTAGACTTGGACCATTTACTCCTAAGAAATCCTCAGTGATGTAATTTGCTATACTTTAAATATCAAGGTAGGTCAGAATAACTGTGGATGCCCATGGGTTTCTGCTTGTCAAATACTGACAGGAACTTTAGTCTCCCAAACCACCCAAGACATGTTTTCCTGTTCCTGCCTTTCCCCATTCAAGGGGAATTTGGGTTTTTACTTTCTAATTTAGTCTAATTCAAGCTCAACTGTGGTTACTAATTGGGCGTATGGAAAGACTGATCCCAAAGGGACCCTAGCCCCTATAGGTGTCTATAGGTGTTAGCAGATATGCTGGTAGCTCTTTCTTGCCCACTCCCACCTCACCTTCATTCTGCAGGTCATGTTAGAAGGGCCACACTTAAGACATTCCTGGAACTATATCTGTGGACCTGGCTGACCAGTAATTAAAGGCTCTGTGTTATAGCACTCTGCACTCCAGCTGTCAGCCCACAGACTCTGGTCTGTCTTGCTGTAGGTTTGTATAACTCAGGAGATAAATGCTCGGTCCTCACATGTAGCATTTTTATTCAGTGAGAATCAGAAAACACTCCCATCCATCCAAGATGATGATCCTTTTAGGGGAATCTGTGATCTGGCATAGAACAAATTTCAAAGCATGACACTCTTACCCATCACTTCCCTTCCCCATTCCACTGCCCTCTCTAGTCATAGCCTTTCCCTTACAGCTGACTGACAGACAGACAGTGGACCTATAGCCTTTCCCTTACAGCTGACTGACAGATGGTGGACCTATAGCCTTTCCCTTACAGCTGACTGACAGACGGTGGACCTATAGCCTTTCCCTTACAGCTGACTGACAGACGGTGGACCTATAGCCTTGCGCTTACAGCTGACTGACAGACGGTGGACCTATAGCCTTTCCCTTACAGCTGACTGACA
>PVIH01004304.1:0-104498 GCA_004025045.1 Sigmodon hispidus
GAGCCTGTCACCCTGCACAAAACTCAAATCCAAGTGGATCAAAGACCTCAACCTAACCCCAACCACTTTGAACTTGTTAGAAGAGAAAGTGGGAAATACACTTCTACAAATTGGCACAGGCCACCACTTCCTAAATATAACACCAGTGGCACAGGCCCTAAGACCAACAATCAATAAGTGGGATCTCCTGAAGCTGGGAAGCTTCTGCAAAGCCAAGGACACTGTCAATAGGACAAAACGTCAGCCTACAGAATGGGAAAAGATTTTCACCAACCCTACAAGTGACAGAGGACTGATCTCTAAGGTATATAAAGAGCTCAAGAATTTAGATCACAAAACCTTGAATAACCCTATCAAAAAATGGTGTTCAGATCTAAAAAGGGAATTCTCAGCAGAGGAACTACAAATGGCTGAAAGGCACCTGAAAAAGTGCCCTTCATCTTTAGCCATCAGAGAAATGCAAATCAAAACAACTTTGAGATACCACCTAACACCTCTTAGATTGGCTAAGATAAAAGGTACAGATGACAGCCTATGCTGGAGAGGATGCGGAGCAAGGGGAACACTCCTCCATTGTTGGTGGGATTGTAAGCTTGTTCAGCCACTTTGGAATACAATATGGAGGTTTCTCAGAAAATTGAGGATCAATCTACCCAAGGACCCAGCAATACCACTACTGGGTGTATACCCTTAAGAGGCACATTCACACTCCAAAGGTATTAGCTCAACTATGTTCATAGCAGCATTATTTATAATAGCAAGAACCTGGAAACAACCTTGATGTCCCTCAACTGAAGAATGGATTAACAAACTGTGGTACATCTACACAATGGAATACTACTCAGCAGTAAGAAAAAATGATATCCTAAAATTCACAGGCAAATGGATGGATTTGGAGAATATCCTCCTGAGCGAAGTATCACAAACTCAGAGAGATAAGCAGGGGATGTACTCTCTCACTAGTGGTCTCTAAACAAACAAAGAAGAAAAAAAAAGCCAAACATGCCCAAGCAGCAAACCACAACCACTGAATAGCTTGGGATCAGAAACACCCTGGACTGACCCTTCAAACCCCAGTCCATCTATAGGAAAACCTGACTCACTCTTGAGGGAGGGGGGACAAAACTGGATTTGGCCGGGAGTGAAGACTGACCCAAGCATTGTTGGGCCAGTGTGACCATAGGACTGTCTGCTCCCTGCCAAGGGAGGGGATGGGGAGTTGCAGAGAAGAAAAATGATCAGATGTGGTGGGAGGGTGAAGAGACCTTCAATAACGATATACAGGGATGGAAAAAAAATGCTGAACACAAAGAAAATATATGTGTAGTAATCTTATTTGCATTTCCACTCTTGATAAGCCATGCTTATGATTATTATCCTCTGTATAGTTATTGTTACCTCTTCGGCATTTTTTTTTAAATTCTTTTTACTGTTTTTTTTGATAAATACAAAATAAAGAAGGAAAAAAAAAAGATACTATTAGGTCACAATGGAGAAGATTGATAAGATTTCAGAGGTCTAGGAGATTTGCATAGATGTAAGCCAATAACTGGAGGTAGAGCATGACTATTAATGTGTCTGTGTATTTGTGTGAGCAAAGAATGACTGATCAAATGGCTTAGGAAGTATATTAGACATTATTGCTGTGGCCAAATACCTGAATGAAAGAAATTAAGTAATTAAAGAAAAGTCTTGCAGTTTCTGGAGTTTTATTTTGTGCTCTCTACCATGTGGCTCTGTTTATTCTGAGTCCTACTGAATGAAAACATTACATGTACAATGGCAAGTGGAAACTGCTGTTTAATTTGTGATAGACAGAAAGCAGAAAGTGATGGGAGTGCCTGTCCAACTTTCAAAAAGAGCTTTTTTGTCCTCAATGGCCCATTTCCTCTTCTAGACATCATCATCTTTCTAGACATTTGTTGTGCTACTATGTTTTGAGAACTTTATATCTGAGTATTTGTTTAAGCCCTTTCCATCCCACACATCCCCCCCTCCAACATCTCTGAAGCAACTTCCAAGTATCTCCCAACTTCATGAGAATTTCTTCAATTGCTATTTGGATGTATTCTGCTCAGTCCATTTAGTGTTTCTTTTATGCATGTGTATTTAGAGATGTTGAGGAATAATATATGTTTGGGGAAAACTACAGACAGTGAAAGGCTTCCAAGGGAACTTTTCCAGGGATATCCCACTAGAGATTGTACAATACAAATGGAAACACCTTCTAAAGTTTTTGATACCTCCCCTAAACAGCACCACCTGTAAAAAAAAAAAAAGCATTCAGTATGCAAAAGGATGAAACATATTTCTATTCAAACTATCAGAGATATAATGGTATTGTATATTACACTGTACGGAGGGAAGGGTTGAAGAAAAAAAGGAGAAGCACATAATTACCATAAGTATAATTCTTTCAGACTCTTATAGGCTATAAGAATTGCTAAGCAAGTAAGACAATTCCTGAGAACTTGAAAAGAATTGCTATAAGGATGAGAACACAGTCTTGCAGAACAGCACTGTGAAAATTCAGATGAGAGATTATTATAGCTTTACTAGGGAAATGACATCAATACTGAAGAGAATTCTGAAAGTGTTTTAAATGAAAGAGTCAAATGAATACTAATTGCTAGAGGAAATTTTGGTATTTAGTACAGGTGAGAAATTTATTCATGCTATTTCTAGTCTCAGAAATTAGTCATGATTTTAGAAAGCTTCTCTTAATGTTCTCTATATATAACATAATTATGAAAAAATTTTATATACATTTCTATTCTCCACAAGTCTAAAAAGTTTCTGCATTTCTATTGTAAATGCTTAAAATGTCATTTAAAAATGTCATGTTACAAGTGACATGATTTATTTTAATGAATTAATAATACTCATTGTGTTTATAACAACTTCATATAGTTCATCTTATGGAAACAAGGTAAATTCTTGACTGTTGTGAATAATATAAAATAAGTGAATAATTCCAAATATCTCAGAAACTCAATTTCCCTTAGACATAAATCCAGTAATTATGTTATAGTCAAGTTAACCGAACTAGGTACAGAGGCAAGTATATTATGTTTTTTTAAATGTAGAATTACAAACATTGGCCACACAGACATGAAAATATAATTATGGTTAATGTAGAGTGGGAAAATGTCAAGAAAGGATTAAAAGAATACAATACAGAAGAATAATAAATCTCCAGTGATCTATGTCACAGCAAAACATATATGTGTGTGTATGCAGTAAGTGTGAGATTGAGCAAGATTTTTATGTATATACATTCTTAATATATATTCATAAATACATATTCTTTAAAAATGAACAGATAGTAGATGTCATGTATTCCATGACAAAAATGATAATTATGTGAGGCAGTACAGTAGTACAGTTGGGGAGATTTAAATATTCCACAAGTACATATGTTATAATTCATTGTTACATATGATATAAAAATATAATTATCTGTTTATTTTATAAAAATTTCAAAATTTAAAGTATATATATATGCATACATGAATATTGAGGCTTGAAAGATTGGCCAATGGATTTTTGATTATTTTATTAGATGTATTTACTTTACAAATAACTGCATAATTCCTCCACTTTTCTATTCTCTCCATCCCTCCTGTCAACCTTCTGCTTCCTATCTCCTGAAACCATAGATATTTTCTTTAGTTCTTATTGTTAAATGTGTGTGTTTGTTTGTGTTCCTATGCCTGAATATATAAACGCAGCTTTCTCAGATTGTATAGTATTATTTATATAAAGATTATTTTAGGGTTAACCACTTGGTATTTGATAATAACTATAGGTCACATCACCAAGAAGATTATTTCTTACCCTCTCAACATTAACTAATTGACTATTGCAGTGACTTTTCTTTGTTTTCAATTTGAACTACATTTGAAATTAACTACTATCAAAACGGCTGGGTATACCCTTAAGGAATTTTCCCCCTTTTAAATATTTGTTTACTTATTCTACATCCTGACTACAGTCTTGGCTCCCCACCTCCCTTCCACACCTCCATCCACTTCTCCTTCATTTCTATTCAGAAAGGGTAGGCGCCTCCCACAGATACAAAAAAAACCCTGTAGCATATCAAATTGAAGAAAGACTAAGCACCTCCTCTTTTATTAAGGCTAGACAAGGCAACCAAGTATGAGGAATAGAATCCCAAAATTCAAAAAGAAGTCAGAGATAGCCCCTCTCCCACTGTTAGGAGTCCTACAAGAATATTAAGCTACATACCTATAACATATATGCAGAGGACAAAGTCAGCCCTACGCAGGCTCCCTGGTTGTCATTTTAGACTCTGTGAACTCCTATGAGCCCAGATTAGTTGATTCTGTGGTATTCTTGTGATGCCCTTGACACTCCCTAGTTCCTACAATCCTTCCTACCTCTCTTCATAGGATTCCACAAGCTTGGCCTGATGTTCGGCTGTGGGTCTCTGAACCTGTTTCCATCAGATGCTAGATAAAGCCTCCCTGATGACAAGTGGGTTAGGCAGCAATTCCAGCATATTCCAAGGCAGGACAGAATATAGGTCAAAAGATTATAAGTCTGGGCTGATTTTTCAGTTCCAACACCAGAAGTCTTGCCTGGTCACAGGAGATGGCCAGTTCAGACTTGTATCCTTTATTGCTAGAAATCTTAGCAAGTGTCATCCTTGTAGATTTCTAAGAGTTTTCATTAGTTTTCAGGTTTCTCCCTGACCCTGAAATATCCCCCTTTCCAGCCATCTCTTCCATTACTTCTCTCTATCTCCCCATCCTATCCCCCATGTTTCCATCCCTACCTGTCCTCAGGACACCCACACTTTCTTTCTATTTCTCTTTACCAGGGAGATCCATTTGTCTTCAATCTACCCTTCCTTGTTATCTACCTCAAGACCCAGCTATACCTCTCTGGACCATATACCAAAATGATGTTGAATCATACCATAAGGACACTTGCTTATCTATGTTCGTAGAAGCTTTATTCATAATATTAAGAACCTGAAAACAACCTAGAAGCTCCTCTGTCAAAGAATGGATAAAGAAAATGTGGCGTGTTTACACAATGGAGTATTACTCTGTTAAAAAAAAAATGACACCATGAAATTTTCAAGCAAATGGATATAACTAGAGAAAATCATCCTGAGATGACACAGACCCAGAAAGACAAACATACTATGCAGATATTAGGCATAAAATATAAAATAAACAACCTACAATCCAAAGTCTCAGAGAGGAATTTTCTTTTTTAATTAAATTATGTAAAGTGGAAAGACCCACCTTTACTCCGGGTCACAACTTTTAGTGGCAGACTTATAATGGGCAGGGAAAGGGGGAGCTTTTTGCCTTTTTCCTGCTTGCTCAAGCACTTGCTGGCCAGTCCAATCCTTCACTGGCATTGGAGCCTACTTTTTCATTATTCTATAATATTACTGAAGACCAGCTGAGACACGCAGCCTTGTGATGTAAACAATAAACTACTGGATTCTTGGTCTTTTCATTGTTAGACAAGCTAGACTACAGCCTGCAAGTCACTCTAACAAATAAATTCCATATGTATGTATATGCATGTATGCACATATGTGAGTATATAGGTATATATGTAATGAAAAGAAGCAAGCTAAGCAATAAAAAAATATAAAATGTATAGTTAAAGCAGAAAAGATATAGTGGTTTTGGGTTTTTTTTTTTTTTTTTTTTTTTACTCTTTGGAAATCCACCACACAATTCCAAAATAAAATATAAGGAGACTGGTCTTTACTTATGAATGCTCAGCCTTAGCTTGGTTTATTTCTAACCAGCTTTTATTAAATTATCCCATCTATTATTTGCCTCTGGGCTTTTACCTTTCTTATTCTATATTCCTTTCTTTCTTTCTTACTCCATGACTGGCTGGGAGACTGGTCCATGGTGTTTTTCTCTCCTCCTTTTCTCATACCTCCCTCTTCTATTTATTCTCTCTTTCTGGCAACCCGGACAGTCCCTCTTCCTATGAGCCATTCAGCTCTTGATTAGATCAATCTGTTGTTTTGGACAGGCAAAGTGACAGAGCTTTGCAAAGTTAAACAAATGCAACATCAAAAAAGTGACACATTTTTTGTATCATTACACATATATTTCACAGCATATACAAATGTAACACACATTCAATTTATATTCCATAACAAAAAGGGACAAGGGGAAAAGCAATGAAGCTAAATCCTGTGTTCAAGGAGATGAATAGATTAAAGGAAAACCTAATGTTAAATGGAATAAAAGGAGTGGTGACCTCAGGGCAATATCTTTCCCAGCTTATAACACATAAAAAAGAATTGAAGAAAACCTCAGAGTCCAATCCATGTTCTGGCTTTAGACTCAATGATAGATATAGGAATTATAGAATTCACCTCCATGGCTAAGAAAGCTGCTGAAGCCAGCTGTGTGGCAGGTGTGTTTTTGCATGGAGGCTAAGAGAAGCCTTATGTGAAACTGTATAGGTTAAGCCTTCATTGCCTTGGAGACATCAAGAAATTGGAGTTACTGAAGCCATGAAAAACCTGCCAAGAAAAAGCTGCTAATGGAGTCTGGAGCCAGTTCAAGAAAAAGTGTATTGCAGTCAACTAAGTTGAAAGGTGTTGTAAATCTGAAGAGTATTCTGACATCAGATATGCAGGTGCAGAGTTTAGAGTTTACTCAGCTAGTTTTCAGTTTTGCTTTGGTTCAGTATTTTCAAACTGATCTCTCTTTTGGAATGATTATATTTCTTCTGTGTCAATTTATGTTGGAAGTATGTGATCAGCTTTTCATTTTGATTTTACAAGAGATTACAATTTAGGGATTGCCATGAGTGTCAGAAAAAATCTGATCTTTTAGAAAGGATTGAGATTGTGGTAGACTATGGTAGCTTCTGAAGCTGGACTAAGTGCAATTTTGAATTGTGTGGGTACAGCCTATGTGAGTGAGAGAGTCAAATGTGGTGGTTTGAAAGAAAATATAACCCCTAGGCTCATAGGGAGTGGCACTATTAGGATATGTGGCCTTGTTGAAGAAGGTGTGGCTGTGTTGGAAATGTGTCCTAGGAAAAGGGCTTTTAGGTTGCTGATATTTAAGCCAGTTCTGATGTGTTATTCACTCTCTGTTAACTGGATACATATGTAGAACTCTTAGCTCCCTCTTCAGCATTATGTCTACTTACAAGCCACCATGCATTCATCCCACCATGATAATAATGAGCAAAACCTCTAAACTGTAAGCAAGCCCAATTAAATATTTTAATTTAATAAGAAGTGCCATGGTCAGGGTATCTATTCACAACAATAGAAACTCTAACATGATATTCCATTAATAATGATCTTAACATTGATCATTTGATAAATTAATATTCTAGAATTTCTCATTTTGAATCTTTCATATATATTCATATAAATACTTTGGGAAAGTATGTGTGTGTGCATCCCTTATGCCTTAGGAAACTTGGATCATTAGTTATATGTATTTATTAATTATTCTTTTTTAATAGCTACTAAAAGTGTTCACTAAAATGAGGTTTAATTCTTTCTAATTAAACATATGGTATTTAACTATAAGGAAGAACTTATATAATTTCTTTTCATTCTTTATTTCACTTTAAAAGAATATATTTGCATTTTTAATAGTTCATAGTTATTTCTACAATAAAAATTTTATGTATAAATTGTCCAAGATTCAGCTAATAAGGGCTATGTTAAGCTTCTCTCATGTCCCTTTATTTAGATACCCATCATTCCTTGAGTAGAATTATATTTTCTGGATTAATTAGTTCTATTGTTTTATTTCTTTTTATAAATAATGCATACATTAAAATTATGCAATTTGTTCCACTTCCTAAATAGTTAATAAATACACACTATAGATATATCTGTCATTTCAGCAAACCAGTTCCTTATAATAAAATGCAAAGATACATGTTCATGTGGCTATATGTATTCTGTTGAAGAGGGTCACTCTCATTCTGTGTACATAGTTGTTTTATGTCTGGAATAATATGTATAAGTAATTTGAGATCTTCATTAATTCCTACATGATTGTATATTCATGTTCTAATTCAATGCATAGCTATGAGAAATAATTTTCTTTTTATAAACCTAAAATTGGTGCTAATGATACATTCCTGTGTGAAGAAGCAAAATTATGCTCCCATATCCTTAATAAGTAAAATCAGAATTCCCATTGAGAATATTAGAAAATTACAAAGATTAATTTTACTATATTTATTAAGAATGTATATCCTGCACATTTTGAATAGAATGGGGGAATATTGAATTTAGTAGAAAATAGAATGGTTAGAGATATGAGGCATAATAGTATAATATAAAGTGATCAAGGAAATTAGATATTAAAAGAACAAGCTATGCTTATTGCACCCTGTTCTAATTTTAAACTTTTCAAGTCTGTATTTAAATACCTAATGTAGAAATTATCATATATATTATTTGTTCTATAATAGTCAAAACTAAATATAATAACTGTAAGTGGACTTTTTCTGTCCTGACTTCCTAGTCCCCAAATAACCAACTCAGAGGCTGAATATGAATTATAGATACTCAGTTTATAGCTCAGGCTTGTTACTAGCTAGCACTTACACTTAAATTTAACCCAAAATTCTTATCTATGTTTAGCCATGTGGCTTGGTATCTGTTCTCAGTATAGCATTCTCTTCTTGTTTCCCTGGATTTCCTGGCCACTTTCTGACTTTGCCCTTTCTTTTAGAATTCTCCTATTCTGCTTTTTGGGCTCAATCTCTTCCTGCCTGGCTATTGGCCAATCAACTTTTATTAGCAAATGAGAATAATGAATATTCAAATTGTACAAAAATTGTTCTACAGCAAAAACTTCAGTTTTAATTTTATTAAAATGTACAACAATGTTATTAAATTAGGTATTTGTATTTTTTTAACCCAAGGTTTAGTTTTATTAATCTAATGAACCAAAAAACATTCCCTTGTCTCTGGCATATTGAATGTAAATCCTAGCATATGGTTATTATTATAAAAACTAAGAAAAATAGTTAATTGATGCTTTATTTAAAATATTTATGATAAATATAGCTAGTTAACTTTATACAAATATTAGCACTTGTATTGAATCCTTAGACTAAGCTGGTACAATACAGGCTTTGCACATATGAATCTGGTTTCAGTCTCTAACATGATCAAAAAAGGAATTAAAAGATAGATTATACACTTGTTAAGATCTTTCTCCTTCAGATTTTACAAGTTCTTTGCCAACTCTTGGCAGATTTCAGAATTTAGTCAATCAGTGCAAAAAAAAATCTTCTGAGTTCCTGCAGAAATTCTGTTGTTTATTAACACAAGACCCATATGCTTTAAATACTAAATGTGATAAAGGAAAGTTACATCTCTAGATAATGTAAAAATTATCCTTAAGTCCCATTCAGGGAGAATACAGGACATTGTACAGAACTGACTGAGAGTAGGATTATTTAAAAATATAACTAATATTATCAAAAAATATTTGATTCAAGAAAAAAAGTGATTCATTATATATGAACATATTAGCCATATATAAATAGATATAAAAGGAACAAAATTAAGAAACAAGTGACATGTATCATGTACTATTCCATGGATGAAAGTAGAAGGGTCTAGTAAAATAAAGGAAACATAAAAGAGGGAACTGGTGGATAGGAGAGAAAACTTAAGAGAAATGAAAAGAAGGAATAGCAAAATATGTGTGTGAAAATAATTTATTTGTATTCCAACAAAAATAGTAACAATTTTAGAAACTAAAAATGTGAGAAGAATATTAGTAAAATTGGATTTTAGCCAGTCATTTGTGATTTGAGCACTCATAATCTTACCAATGCTGCTGGGTACTTTTTTTTCTGTACTGTCAGGGATATTAAGTAACTGCACATTAAAAAGACTGTCTTCAGTGTAGAATTCTACTCCATTACCAAGGGCCCTACCCACACTATATACAATGCCCACATCATTCGAATGAATTTTATTTGAAACTTAAGTTGAAACAGTAATTTCTCCAGGTATAAATGGCTTTTATAATCTGAACAGTTTTGTGTGTAAAAGTTAATGTCTGGACATTACAAGAAGTAAAATATTATAAGAATGTTAGATAAAAAATAAATAATAAACTAAACATTTGATCATGTCAAATTAGTAGTCAATATATACGAATTTAGTATTAAAATTGGTATATTAGGCTGAGAATGTAAAAGCATTGAATGTCGTCTATACAAAAGATATTCCATTTGGAGACAAGCATTCCACAGTTCTATGTACTTTGTAAAACTACTATATTTTATTTTTATTATTTAAAACAATCTTCATATTTAAAAATATTTAGATCATATTCTTCCACCTCCTCAATTCCTTCCAAACCTTCTCCCCCTCTCTACCCAACTAACTTTAGGTTCTTCCTCACAAGCAGGCAAAACCACAATACAATAATAATCCTTCAAATCAAGAAAAATATAAATAAAATGATGGCACCTAAAAACAAACAAATAAAAACAAACCCCACCAAACTGTAACCAAATAAAAGCACACATAGAGGTGCACACACACATACACATATGTCCAGTGTGACTCTATTGGAGAAAACTGATATTCCCTTTCCAGCAGGTACAACTGAGAGGTCAGTTTTTAACATTTAACCAGATGGCTAGGCTTTCACTTATTCATTCTTTTTAATATAATAATAATAAAATAGAATATGATAATATGATAAAATAAAACAAAAATTATCACTTCCAAGTTGAACAAGATAAACCCATCAGAAGGAAAACAATCTAAGAAAGGCATAAGAATCACAGATCCACTCATTGTCTTACTCAAGAATGCCATTAAAACAGTAAACTTGAGGCCAAAGTATATACACAGAATTTTCAAAGATCCATGCAGGCTTTGGGCCTGCTGTGTGTATCTCTGTGCGTTTGTACAAACTTTGCTTCATTGAATTAGAGGATCTTGTTATCCTAATACCCTCCATCCTTTATAGCTCATACACTCTTTCTTCCTCCTCTTTCACAAGGTTCCCTGAGCTCCAAAGGGAGGTATTTGATGAAGTCATTTCACTGAGAGCTGGTTGTTCCAAGTTTATCAATCTCTGTGTAACGTGTTCCTGTGGGTCTCTTTATTTGTTACCATAACTGAATAAGAAACTGTATTGATATGTTCTATATTTAATGAAAATAGTCTAGAATATCAGAAAACAGAACCACCCACAGAGCCAAGCCATGAAGATCAGGAAGTGGTGACACATGCCTTTAATCACATCCCTGGGAGATAGAGTTCAAGGCAGCTCATTCTCTCTCCCCCTTCCCCCTCCTTTCTCTCTCTCTCTCTCTCTCTCTCTCTCTCTCTCTCTCTCTCTCTCTCTCCTGCTCTTCTCAAGGTACCCACCTCTCACTAACCCTCTAAAGTAAACTCTTGTGTAACACCTAGTAGTGAGTGTGTGTGTGTGTGTGTCTCCCCATGCCAAAAAAAGCTAACAACTATTAGAAAATCTTCTTAAAACAGATTGTAAAGAATGGTTGCCTGAGACACATCCTCTGGAGAACCCTAACAAAAGAGGTAAGTTACCCTTCTCCCAGCTAGCCAGCAAAGCCACTTAGAATAGCCCACAGGTCTGGACAACAGGTCACAAAACATGACACCCTAAGACATCTCAGCTTCAGCTTCAGGCAAGCAAGCAGGAACACTGAATGTGAGCCTGACTATTTAGACCACCTGTCCCCTCATGTCTGACCATTTACCACATGAGCCGCAATTCATTTTCCACAATAATCTTCCCAACCTCAATTGCTACTGGAGACTGCAACCTCTGGAAAACCGCAGCAGAAGAGCTGCTTCCTGGAGAGCTCCATCAGAAGAGCCTTTGACGAAACCTAGCATAAGAGATCTCACTGCCTCTGAGTTCTCCAAGAGCTCAAATTACACCAACAGCACCTAGTAAACCAAAAACAGCTAGGTAAAAGAGAGACAACACTTGCACAGATCAGCAGAAGAGATGGGTAGACATCAGTGCAAAAATTTATTCAACAACATGAAAAGCAACATGGCATCAGTAGAACATAGTGATTCTACAACAGCAAGACCTGAACAATATAGATTGATTGTTCCAATATAGAAGTAGCAGAGCAAAACAATCTTAAAATATCTTTAAAAAGATGATAGAAGCCTTTAAAGGGGAAATTACAGGAGAAATAAAAATCTCTCTTAAGGAAATAGAAAAGAACAAGTAAAAAATTGAAAAATACATATATTTATATACATTAATTATCCTTTCCATTTAAAGAAAGACTATAAAAACTAGAAAAAGCAAGCAAACAGGTGATAGAAATAGTACAATACTTAAAAGCTAAAATAAAAGCAATTAAAAAAAGACACAAACCATAGGAATGCTGGGAATAAAAAAATCTGAAGAAACAAACCAAAACTACAGATGTAAACATAACCAACAGAATGCAAAAAAAAGGAAGAAAAAAATCCCTAGTATGTAAGATTCTATAGTGAAAATAAATACATCAGTGAAAGGAAACACCAAAACCAAAAAAGTTATAACACAAAATATCCAGAAAATATAGGGAACAATGGAAAGACCACACATAAGTATAATAGGAATGAAAGGGGGAGAATACCAGCTCAAAACCATAGAAAATATATTCAACATAATAATAGAAAAAGATTCCCAAAATAAAAATGGAAATGCTTACGAAAATACAAGAATTTTTCAGAACATCAAATAAACTAGACCATCAAAAAAAAGTTTACTCACCACATAATAATCAAAACTCAAAACATACAGAAAAAAGAAAAAAATTTTAAGAGCTGCAAAGAATAAAGGCCAAGTAACTTATAAAAGCAACTCAACTGAGCTAAGCTTTTGATTCAGCTGAGAGCTGGGCAAGAGATTCAGTATGAGAAAGGGTATAAGGATTACAAGAAAAAATCCCACAACAATGGCTGGCTGGGGCTTTGGAAGGTGAAAGAAGGCATGAACATTGTGGAAGCTATGGAGCGTTTTGGGTCCAGGAATGGCAAGACCAGCAAGAAGATCATCATTTCCGACTGTGGACAACTCTAATCTGGTTGATGTGCGGGCTTCTTACCCACCAGACTATTCCTTCTGTAGCCTAGGAGAGCACCCCACCCATCTGCTCGCAGTGCCCTGTAATCTCTGCTCTCACTGAAGTTCTTTGGGTTCCATATTCTCCTTATTCCCCTCCAAGTATAGCTGGATTGCAGAGTTAAGTTTATGATTATGAATAAAAACTAAGTAAGAACTGTTAAACAAAAAAGAAACACTAATAAAACTTAAACCTCATATCATAACTGACACACAAATAGTGGGAGACTTCAATACCCCACTTTCACTCTTGGATAGGTCAACCAGACAGAAACTCAACAGAAAATACCACTATTGGGTGTTATAAACTTTTTTGACACAAACAGGGATATGTAGTGATATATTGTATATTTAATAAAAATAGCCTGAAATATAAGAGGACAGAGCTACCCACAAGCCATGAAGTTCAGGGAGTAGTGTCTTTCAATTCTATCACTTGGGAGGCAGAGATTCCTAAGAATTCCTACAAGTTTAAGGGCTAAAAAACCCAGGCAGTTACCACCTGCCCAGGGAGGGGATGGGGAGTTGTGAATAAGAGAGAATGACCTGATGTGTTGGGAGGGGGAAGGGACCTTGAATAAGGATATACAAGAATAGAAAGTGTGACTTCTTTGTTAATAATAATAATAATAATAATAATAATAATAATAATAATAAAAGGAAAAAAGCAAAAATGAAACCCAGGCAGTCTTGATCCTAGGACTTTAATCTTAGCTCTAGGAAAGTTGTACAAGGAATTGACAAGGCAGAGAACAAACAGATAAGACTGGAGAAAGCAGAAGTTCTTCCCTTTACCTGTGTGTGCAGTGAGTTGGAGGAGTGTGTGGAAACAGGCTAACAGTCTAGATGAGAATTGGCTGTGGTTTGCTCTCAGTCTCTCTGATACTTTAGCTTTTCCTCTAATTCTAGCTCCAGGTTTTCATTGTAATACCAAATAGAATTTGTGCAATAAGACACTGATTACATTTGTCTTCCTGAGTCTAGTATACCTCAATAAGGGTGCTGAAACCATCCATTTTTCTGAAAATTTTGTGCTGTTATTTTTTTAGATGGCTGATCCAGAAGCAACACCTTCACGATAGCCTCAAACAATATAAAATACCTTGCCATAACTCTAGGGAAGCAAATGAAAGAATTGTATATGAAAACATTCAAATTGGAAAACATAGAGACCCCTGGCTCATGTCATACTAAGATGTAAGTGAGTGACACTCCACCCAGCCAAGACAAAGACCCCAGTCTCTGGGACCCCAGCCTTGGGACACAGCCCCTGGAACCACACCCCAACATAGTTCCACACTAAATCCAGGCCGGCAGGAAAATTCTCTAGAGGCCAAAAGCACCAGTAAAATCCAGTTCTCTAGACATCCCACACTACAAAACCCTTCCCCATCCCCCAACCCACACCATCACCCAGTGACCTCAATGGCAAAGTGAAACCCACAGGTCCACATTAGTCTAAGAGACTAAGAAACCAAAAAACTAAGGCTAAAAGAGTTTCCCAGTTTCTATTGCTTTAAGAATATCTACCCGAGACCCACAATGTGTCAACACTTAGTGGACCAAGACGAGTTGCTATGACACAGAAGACACTACCTCCAAGTGGACTGAGAACCCAGATTGGACCAAGAGAGTCACCCTGAGACACAGACTCAGCCAGAACACATTGCACCAAAATCAATACCCTGAGAAGCAGACAAAAACTGTGATCTAGGGAAGCAATGGTCAGATACCAGTGCAAGACTACATATAATAATATTAAGAACAGCATGGTACCAAAAGAATCTGGTGGTTCTACAATAAACAAGACCTGAACATGACAATGCAGAAGAAGCAAAAAAAATGACCTTCAAATAAATTTATAAAGATGATAGAAGCCTTAAAAGGGATATTAAAATTCCCTAAAAATAAAAAAATATACAAACAAAAGACTGAAAGAGATCAACCAATCCCTGAAAGAAAATAAATAAATTCAATAATACTCAATTTCATTTGGAATAACAGGAAAGCCAGGATTGCCAAAACAATTTTGCTCAACAAAAGAACCTCAGGAGGCATCACCATCCCCGGCTTCAAATTATACTATAAAGCTAAAGTAATAAAAACAGCCTGATACTGTGATAAAAATAGACTTGTGGATCAATGAAATCAAATTGAAGATGCCAAAATTAACCCAGAAATCTATGAATACCTGATTTTTGACAAAAGGCCCAAAATATACAATGTAAAAAAGATAGTATTTTTAACAAATGGTGTTGGCATAGATAGTGGCATGTAGAAAAATGCAAATATATCGAAGCCTATCACCCTGCACAAAACTCAAATCCAAGTGGATCAAAGACCTCAAAATAAACCCAGTCATATTGAACTTGACAGAAAACGAAGTGGGAAATACCCTCCAACACATTGTCACAGATGACCACTTCCTAAATATAATACCAGTGGCACAGACACTAAGAGCAATAATCAATAAGTGGGACATCCTGAAACTGAGAAGCTTCTGTAAGGCTAAGGACATATTCAAGAAGACAAAACAACAGCCTACAGAAAAGGAAAAGATTTTCACCAACCCTACAAGTGACAGAGGACTGATCTCTAAAATATATGGAGAACTCAAGAAACTAGAGCCCAAAACCTTGAATAACCCAATCAAAAATGGAGTTCAGAACTGAAAAGAGAATTCTCAGAAGAATTACCAGTAGCTAAAAAGCACTTGAACATGTGCTAAACATCTTTAGCCATCAGAGAAATGTAAATCAACACAACTTTGAGATACTACCTTACACCTGTCAGAATGGCTAAGATTAAAAAACAGAGATAAGAATGTATTCTGGAGAGGATGTGGAGCAAGGGGAACACACCTCCATTGTGGGTAGGAGTATAAGCTTGTTCAGCCACTCTGAAATGCAGTATGGCAATTTCTCAGAAAACTGGGAATCAATCTTCCCAAGGATTCAGCAATACCACTTCTGGGCATATGCCCTAAAGATGCACTTTTGTACTCCATAGGCATTAGCTCAACTATGTTTATAGCAGCATTATTTGTAATAGCAAAAACCTAGAAAAAACACTTGATACCCCTCAACTGAAGAATAGATTAATAAACTCTGGTACATCTACACAATGGAGTACTGCTCAGCAGTAAGAAAAAATGATATCCTAAAATTTGCAGGCAAATGGATGGATTTGCAGAATATCCTGCTGAGTGAGGTATCACAAACCCAGAAAGAAAAGCAGTGAATGTACTCACTCATTAGTGGACTTTAAACAAAAAGCAAAGCATTTTGCAGCTACAAACCACAACCACTGAACACCTTGGGACCCGAAGCACCTTTGACTGGCACCTTGGAGCCCATTCCCTCCAAAGGAACACCTGACCCAGTCTTGATGTTGGGATGAGAAAAGTGAATCTGCCTGGAGTAGAATCTGAACTAAGCCACCTTGGGACATTGGGACCTCCTGCCCTTGCTGGGGAAGAGATAAGAAGATGGGGAGAAGAGAGAGTGACTGGGAAGTGTAGGAAGGGAATGAGAGTTTGAATAAGGGGATACATGGATTAAAAAATAATACTTTATTCATATTAAGGAAAGAAAAAAGTAAATAAAGAAATTCAAGAAAATCAAGAAAAATCAATCAATCAGGTGAAGGGAACATTTCAAGATTTAAAAATTGAAAAAGAACCAATAAGGAAGACACAAACTGAAGCAATGCTAGAAATAGAAAATATGATGAGACAATCTGGAACAACAGATGGAAGCATAATCAACATATGCAAAACATGGAAGAGAAAATCTCCAGAGTGGAAGTAGATACATTAGTCAAAGAAAACACTAAACCAAAAAAGTAACAACAAAATTACCAGGAAATATGTGAAATTATGAAAAGATCAAACCTAAAGAGATCTTAATAGAGAAAGCCAATGCAGGGTTGAAAAAAGACCTTGTGCTAGGAAAACCTCCAAGAACTCACAGGTTGTCCCTGGTTTGGTCTCCAACCAATAGTGAAGGAGTTGCTTACATAAGACTTACCTATAATCAAATGAGTAGATACTGTAAGTGCCACCACAGAACTTATATCCAACAATGAATAGAAGTAGAGGCAGGAATCCATGGACAAGCACTGGGCTGAGTCCCTGGTTTGGCTAATTGTGGGGAATAGACTATATGATAGGGACTATGAGGAAAATTTTTACAGTGATGGCTGGCTGGAGCTCTGGGGAGCTCACTGAATCAAGAACAGCCACCTGGGAACCACCAGGAAAAGGTACTCGGCTTTCCAAGGATAAGCAACTGTCCATTGACATAGGTCATATGTGGATTCTCAAGGGAAGAGTTCTGACTGTGTTTCTGTGCATGAACTGGCACCTTTAAGCCCATTCCCTCCAGAGGAACACCTAACCCATTCTTGATAATAGGATGATGAAATCAGACTTCCCTGGTGTGGATGCTGACCTAATTTACCTTGGGACCTCTTGACCTTTCTGAGGAGGGGATGGGGGGATGGGGATAAGGGAGGCTGAAAGCTGACCTGGAGAGATTGAGAGGGAGAAGGGAGTTGGAAAAAGGGGATATATGGATAAAAAAATACTTTATTCTATAAAAATAATTAAATAAATAAATTAAAAAAAAATAAGAATACCATCTCAAAGACACAGAAAATATATTCAACAAAATTATAGAAGACTTTACCAGACTAAAGAAGGAAATGCTGATAAAGACATAAGAAGCATACAGAGAACCACACAGACTAGACCTCCCTCCAAAAAAATCTGTTTACTACATAATAATCAAGCCACTAAATCTAAAGAATAAGGAAAAAAATACTAAAAGCTGTAATGGAAAAAGGTCAAGTTACATATAAAGGCAGACTCATCAGAATAACACCAGATTACTCAATGAAAACAATGATAGCCAAAAAGGTCCTGGTAAGTTGCTATTGGATCAGTGGGACCATGGGACTGTCTGCTGCCTGCCCAGGGAGGGGATGGGGTGTTGTGGAGAAGAAAAAAATGACCTGATGTGGAGGGAGAGGGAAGGGACCTTGAATAAGGATATACAGGGATAGAAAAAAAATTCAGAGGGAAAGCTGAACACAAAGTAATTTTATGTGTAGCAAATTATTTACATTATCACCCTTGATAAATCATGCTTATGATTTTTATTTTCTTTGTAGTTATTGTTAACTTATCAGCATTTTAAATTCAATTTACTGTTTTTGTTGATAAATACAAAATAAATAAAGAAAAAAATGTTATAAAACACTAAAAGACCATGGTTGGTAGCCCAGAATACTATACCAAGAAAAATTATCAAACCATAGATGGAATAAACAAGATATTTAATGACAAAATCTCATTTAAACAATACCTATTCACAAGTCCAGCTCTACAGAAAGCACTAGAGATAAAACTGCAACCTAAGGAAGCTAGTTACACCCATGAAACCATGAGCAATAGATAATCCCACAGAAGAAAAACCCCAAAAAGAGAAGCGCACACACACACTATTACCAAAAATAACAGGAATTATCAATCACTAGACATTAATATACCTTAATATCAAGAGTCTTAATTTACCTATAAAAAGACATACCCTAACACAATGGATACAAAAATAGAATCTATTCTTCTGCTACATACAAGACACACATCTCAACCTCAAAGACAGACATTGGCTCTGAGTAAAATATAGGGAAAAGACTTTCCACTCAAATGGACCTAAGAAAAATCTGGAATAGCCATCCTAATATCTAACAAAATAGACTTCAAACTAAAATCCATCAAAAGAGACCAGAATGGTCATTGCTTATTTATCTCAGGAAAACTCCACCAAAATGAAGTCTCAAATCAGAATATTTATGCCCCCCCCAACAAAGGGCAACTACATTTGTGAAAGAAACACTACTAAAGCTTAAATCTCATATCAAACCCCACACATTAATAGTGGGAGACGTCAATACCCCACTCTCACCAGAGAGAAACTCAACAGAAAAATAAGGGATATAACAGATGTCATGACCCAAATGGATTTAATAGATTTATACAGAACTTTATACCCAAACACAAAGGAATATACATATTTCTCAGCACTCCACAGAACATTCTTCAAAACTGATTACATTCTCAGTTATAAAGCAAATATCAATAGATATAAAAATGGGAATAATTTCTTGTATCCTATCACACCCCCATGGTCTAATGTTAGAGCTCAACAACAACAAAATCACTGAAAACCTATAAATTCATTGAAACTGAACATCTCTCAATTGAACTACTTCGGGGTCAAAAGAGAAGTAAAAAAAGAAAAAAGAAAAGTATTTAAAGTCTCCCTAGTATTCAGTGAAATTGAATCCATAACATAACCAAACTTATGAGACACAATGAAAGCAGTGCTAATAGAAAAATTTATAGTACTAAATTTTTAGATGCCTTCATGAGAAACCTAGAGAAATTTCACACAAGAGACCTAACAGCACAGCTGAAGGCTTTAGAACAATTAGAAGCAAACTCACCTAGAAGGAGTAGATGGCAGGAAATAACCTCAGGGCTGAAATCAATAAATTGAAACAAAAACTAATACAAAGAATCAATTAATCAAAGAGTTAGTTATTTGAGAATGTCAATAAGATAGATAAAACCTTATCTAAACTAAACAAAAGGCAGATTATCCAAATTAACAGGATCAGAAATAAAAAGATGGACATAACTACAGATGTCCAGGAAATCCATAGAATCATTAGGTCATGCTTTGAAAACCCATACTCCACTGAATTAGAAAATATAAAAGAAATGGACAGGTTTCTGGAAGTTACCACTTACAAAAATTAAATCAAAACCAGATAAATGATATAAATAGACCAGTAACTCCCTAGAAAACTTGAAGCTGTTATTAAAATTCTCGCAAGCAAAAAATAAAAATAAAAAATAAAAGACCCAGGGAAATATGATTTCAGTGCAAAATTCTACCAGACATTCAAAGAAGAATTAATACCAAAATGCCAATACTTCTGAAACTGTCCCATACAATAGAAACTGAAGAACATTGCCAAACTCTTTTTATGAGGCTACAGTAACCCTGATACCCAAGCCACACAAAGAGGCAACAAAGAGAATTATAGACCAATCTCATTCATAAACATTGACGTAAAAATATTCAATAAAATACTGGCAAACCAACTTCAAGAACATATCAAAAAAAATTATCCACCATGAGAAAGTAGGCTTCATCCCACAGATTCAGGGATGGTTCAACATATGAAAAACTGTTGATGCCATCTATCATATAAACAATCTGTAAGAACAAAACCACATGATTATCTCCCTAGATGCTGAAAAAGCCTTAGACAAAATCTAACAGTCTTTCATGATAAAAGTCCTGGAGAGATCAGAAATACAGGGGAAATACCTAAGCATAATAAAGGCAATATACATCAAGTCAAGAGCCAACATCAAACTAAATAGAGAGAAACTCAAAGCAACCCCACTAAAAACAGGACAAGACAAGGCTGTCCTCTCTCCCCTTATCTATTTATTATAGTTCTCTAAGGTTTAGCTGAAGCAATAAAGGAAAATACCCTTGAACACATTGGCACAGGCTACCACTTCCTAAATATAGCACAGACACTAAGAACTTCAATTAATAATTAGGACCTGCTTAAATTGAGAAGCTTCTGTAAGGCAAACGATATTGTCAATAAGACAAAACGACAGCCTACAGAATGGGAAAAGTTCTTCACCAACCCTACATATGGCAGAAGACTGATCTCTAAAATATATAGAGAACTCAAAAACTAAAGGCCAAACTCCAAAATAATCCAATTTAAAAAACTGGGATTCAGAGCAAAAAAAGGGAATTTCACCCGAAGAATTACAAATGGCTGAAAAACACTTAAAGAATTGTTCAACATCTTTAGTCATCAGAGAAATGCATTTCAAAAAAACTTTGAGAAACCACCTTATACCTGACAGAATGACTAAGATCAAAAATATAGATTACAGCCTATGCTGGAGGGAATGTAAAAGAAGGGGAATACTCTTCCATTGATGGTGAGAGCGTAAAATTGAACAGCCTCTTTGGAAATCAGTATGGTAGTTCCTCAGAAAATTAGAAGTCAGTCTCCCCAAGGATCCAGCAATACCACTATTGGGCATTTACCCAAAGGACACATATTCTTACCCCAAGGGCATTAGTTCAACTATGTTCATAGCAGCAGAAACAGACATCCATAGCTAATCACCAGGTCAATCTCCCAGTCCAGGTTAAGAGAGAAAGTGGAAAGAGTATATGAGCAAAGGGAACTGGACCATGAGCAGGAGACCCACAGAGATGGCTGACCCATTGAAAATTGACTGACTAAGAAACAATTGCTGAGGGACATTCAAGAAAAGGAAGTATACCCGCAAAACATAAATGATTGGCCATGGGCAGTTTGTGGAGCTTGCAGTAGTATCAGACTATGTTCCTGGTGCATGAACTGACATCTCAGAGCCCATTCCCTAGAGAAGAACAACTAACCCAGCCTTAACACTGGAATGAGGGACTCAGGCCTACCTCAAACTGGATATGCCAGACTGAACTGACCCACCTTGGGACTCCTTGCCCTCCTTGGGGATTAGATGGGAGGATGGGGTCAGGGAGGCTGAAGGAGGATTGCGAGGGATAGGAAGGAGGGAAAGGAGGAGGAGCAGTAGTAGATATGAAAAAAAAAACACTTTTGAATAAAATAAAACTTTCAAATCACTGAGAAAAAATTCAAGAAGATACCAAAAGGTAGAAGTATCTTCTATGACCTTCAGACAGTAGGATTACCATAGTAAAAATGACAATTCTACCTACGTTTTATGAATCACTCAAATTCTACCTATGAAAATGGTTCAGATCAAGGGAAATAGTCATACATTTCCAGTAAGCAGGACATGTAGAAAATAAGGTAATAAGCCATGTGATACATGATGAAGCATAAATAGAAATATAGCTTAGCTAATAACAAACCTGAGCTATTGGCCAAGTATTCAGATGTAATATTAAGCCCCTGTTTCAGTTGTTTGGGACTAGTAGCTGGAAATGGGAAAGAAATGTCTGTTTATAATTTATTATTATTATTATTTCTTATTATCAATTTTAACATAGCTGTATGGCATATTAATTGAGATATGCTAAAACCACATTCTCTCTAGAAATGTCTTTATCCTGAAAAGAGTACTTCAATCTCAGAATCTGTGGCTTCAGCTTAAAAATTTCCAATACCACCCCCTCAAATTCTTATGGGCTTTAATAGGTGATCCTGAGTTTAAAATTATGCTAGAGAACAGTTTATTCTAAATAATAATCAGTGTCCTAGGCTTCCTTGCCATAGTGTAGTGTTTTACTAACTATTGTCTGAATTATCACTTTCTTTGTCATGACACTAGGCAATATATAAAAGAGAAAGATAACAAAAGTCTGATGACAGAATTGTAATAGATTACAGGACTAATAATATGACATTGATTATGTAATGCTTCAAGATAGAAATTCATTTTAAATAAGAAAATATAATACTTGATAATGACTGGAGACTGTCTATACAATGAATTGTAAGAATTCGTAGAGAGATGACATATGCACTTACATAATAGCCCACTAACATTGTATTTAATTCTTTCTTTTCATAGTAATTTTACCTGATAGTTGGATGTAAAATCAGCAAAGCTTGAAATGTATGCATGCTTTGAAAACAGTATAATACTCACACTTGTTACTGAGAGTCCTCAAATATGACCCTTTCAAAGGTAAAGAGGAACAAAATATGTATTTAATATTTTTTAGCTTCTCTATTATTTTAACCTATGACCTACAATTTCACAACTAAAAAGTTAGTATGATGAAAAGAAGAATCATTTCAGCAGAGTTAAGTAGGTCAAACTGAACCTATTGTACAAAACATTGTGTGGCTGACATTTTCCCAGCGTCATAGAACCTATGTCAAGGGATTTGACTAGAGCACTAAGCTTCAAAAGAGAAAGGAAATTAATTTCCACTGGTATTGCACTCAACCTAGGTATATTCACATGGAAGAGAGGTGACTAGATTAAGAAAATGTAGAAATCACTGGAAATAGAAACAGCTTTAGCTACTTGTCAAAATCCTCTTAAAGACTTTGTCAGCTCCTTTATATGATGTTATCAAAAGTATTATGAAGGATCCAAGCGAAGAACAAGCAAAAATGTTTATTTTTTAAATTAAAGGGAAATTAATATTGATAATGTTGCTAAGGGGCTGGAGAGGTGGTTCAGCAGTTCAGAACGTAAAGTGTTCTTTCAATGGACATGGAGTTTGATTTTTAACACCTCTGGAAGTTCATAACCATCTATATCTCAAGTACCAGAAAATCTGACACCCTCTTGTAGCCTCGACAGCCATTGTACACATGGTGCACACATATATGTGAACAAAACACCCATATGCATACAGAGGATAATAATATTGTGAAGTCCTAAAACATAAAAAGAATATATGGATAACCATAACAAGTTATGAAATTATGAATATTAGGTGTTTTTTTACTTCTGTTCTTTGTAGAGACTATTTATTATTCTTGGTTGTCAACTTAAACTACATCTGCAATTAAGTGAACACAAGTAACTGGGTACAACTGTGAGGAAAAATTAATTAAATCATCTAACATGACAAGACCCATTTTTTATCTGGATCCAAAAAGGTAGAAAAACCTGCCTTTTCTCTGGGTCACACCTACTTTCAGCCTATATAAAGGACACAGAAAGAAAAAAGCCTTGTTGTCTTTGCCTGATTGCTCTTGCTTTTGTTGGCAAATCCATTTCTAAACTGGCATTAGAACATACTTCTTTGGTATTCTGGCATACACTGAAAAACAGTTGAGGCACCCCACTTGTGGACTGAACAATTACTGAATTTTTGGACATTTTATTGGTAGACAACCATTGTTTGATTAGCTGGACCACACTCTCTAAGCCATTTTAGTAAATCTCCTTTGTATATGCATTCATTCTACTAGTTTTGTTCCTCTAGATAATTCTAATATACGAGTTTATACAAATTATATTAGTTTTCTTGCTTTATAGACAAAAGATAGTAAAAATATTGAAAGGCTATTTGTGGTATTTGTAGATACTATTTTATTTGACATTAATTTTAGCTTGACAGTACCTGCATTATAATATATAATACATGCTTATTTTCATTAGGCAAAGCATAACAACTGCCAATAACTTGACAAGTATGTTTTATTTTTATTTTATTTTTTTCATTATGAATAAAGTCACATTTTTCTATCCATGTATATCCTTGTTCAAGGTCCCTTTCCCCTCCCACCTCCTCCAGTCACTCTCTCTTCTCCACATCTCCCCATCTCCTCCCCAGCAAGAGCGGGAGGTCCTAAGAACACAATATGGCTTAGTTCAGCAGCCCCTCCTGGCAGATCCATTTTCCTCACCCCAACATAAAGATTGAGTCAGGTGTTCCTCTAGGGGGAGTAGCATCCAAGGTGCCAGTCCAAGATGCTTCAGATCCCAAGCTGATCAGTGGTTGTGGAAGCAGCTTGTACCTGCTTTGCTTTTTGCTTTTTTTGTTTAGAGACCACTAATGAGTGAGTACACCCCCACTTGATCTTTCTGGGTTAGTGATACCCCTCAGTGGAGACTATTCTGCAAATCCATCCATTTACCTGCAAATTTTGGGGTATCATTTTTTCTTACTACTGAATAGTACTCCACTGTGTAGATGCACCATAACTTGTTAATCCATTCTTCAGTTGAAGGGCATCTAGGTTGCTTCCAGGATCTTGCTATTATTATATTGCTACTATGAACATAGTTGAGCTAATGCCTTTGGAGTGGGAATGTGCTTCTTTAGGGTATTCACCCAGAAGTAGTATTCAAGAATCCTTGGGAATATTGATTCCTAGTTTTCTGAGAAACCACCAAACTGCATTCCAGAGTGGCTGAATAAGCTTACACGCCCACCAACAATGGGGGAGTATTCCCCTTGCTATGCACCTCTCCAGCGTAGGCTATCACCTGTGTCTTTTATCTTAGCAACTCTGACAGGTATCAGGTGATATCTCAAAGATGTTTTGATTTGTATTTCTCTGATGGCTAAAGATGTTAAGCAAGTGTTCAAGTGCCCTTCAGCCATTTATAATTTTTTTACTGAGAATTCCCTTTTTAGTTCTGAGCCCCATTTTTTGGCTGGATTATTCAAGGCTTTGGACTCTAGTTTCTTGAGTTCTTTATATATTTTAGAGATCAGTTCTCTATCACTTGTAGGGTTGGTGAAAATCTTTTCCCATTCTGTAGGCTGTCGTTTTGTCCCATTGACAGTATCTTTGGATTTACAGAATCTTCTCAATTTCAGGAGGTCCCAATTATTGAGTGTCGTTCTTAGTGTCTGTGCCACTGGTGTTATATTTAGGAAGTGGTCGCCTGTGCCAACCCATTGGAGGGTAATTCCCACTTTCTTTTCTATCAAGTTCAGAGTGCATGGGTTTATGTTGAGGTCTTGGATCCACTGGGATTTGAGTTTTTGCAGGGTGACAGGCTTGCATATATTTGCATTTTTCTACACACTACCAACCAGCTATAACAACACCATTAGTTAAAGAATATTTTGGGACTCTTTGTCGAAGATCAGGTGTTCATAGGTTTTTGGGTTAATGCTATCAGTCCTATTCCATTGATGCATAAGACTGTTTTTATGCCAGTACCAGGCTGTTTTTATTACTGTAGCTCTACACTATAACTTGAAGGCAGGGATGGTGATGCCTCCTGAGGTTCGTTGTGGAGCAAAATTGTTTTGGCAATCCTTGTTTTCCTGTTATTCCAAATGAAGTTGATTATTATTCTTTCAAGGTTGTAAAATATTGTGAGCAGTGCATTGAATCTGTAGACTGATTTTGGTAGAATTGCCATTTTTACTATGTTGATCCTACCAATCCAGGAACATGGGAGAGCTTTCCATTTTCTGATATCCTCTTCAATTTCTTTCTTCAGTGATTTAAAATTTTTGTCAAATAGATCTGTTACTTCTTTGGTTATAGTTACTCCAAGTTATTTAATGTTCTTTGCAGCTATAATAAAGGGTGATGTTTTCCTTATTTCTTTCTCATCCCTTTTATCTTTAGTGTATAGGAGGACTACTGCTTTCTTTGAGTTAATCTTGTATCCTCCTACCTTGCTAAAGGTGTTTATCAGCTGTAGGAGTTCCCTGGTAGAATTTTGTGGGTCACTTATTTATACAATCATGTCATTGGCAAATAGAAATATTTTCACTTCTAATTTTCCAATTTATATCTCCTTAAACTCCTTTCATTCTCTTAATCCTGTAGCTAAAACTTCAAGAACTATATTGAATAAATAAGAGGAGAGAGAACATCCTTGTCTAGTTTCTGATTTTAGTGGGATTGCTTTGAATGTTTTCCATTAAATTTGATGGTGGCTGTCAGCTTCTTGTAAATAGCCTTTATTATATTTAGATATTTTCCCTGTGTTCCTGATCTCTCCAGGGCTTTTATTACAGGAGTGTTGAATTTTGTCAAAGGCTTTTTCAGCATCTAAAGATATGATCATGTGATTTTTTTTCCTTCAATTTGTTTATATGATGGATGACATTTATGGTTTTTCATATGTTGAAACAACACTGCATTTCAAGGATGATATTTTTATATATTTTGAAAATTTTAGCATCAATATTCATGAGGTAAATTGGTCTGTAATTTTCCTTCTTTGTTGTGCCTTTGAGAGGCTTGGGTATTAGGGTAATTTTGGACTCATTAAGGGAATTTGACAATATTCCCTCAGTATGTACTATGTGAAATAGTTTGAGGAGTAAAGGTAGTAATTCTCATTTGAATATCTGGAAGAATTATACACTGAAATCATCTGGACCTAGGCTCTTTTTTACTTGGGTGGCTTTTAATGAAAGCTTCAGTTTTCTTTAGGGTTACAGGTCTGTTTATGTAATTAATCTGGTCTTCATTTAATTTTGGCAATTGGTGCCTTCCTAAAAGCTGTCCATTTCTTTTAGGTTTTCCATTTTGTGGAATATAGATTTTCAAGATATGACCTGATAATTCTCTTGATTTCCTGGGGTCTGTTGTTATGTCCCCCTTTTCATTTCTAATTGTTGATTTGGATACTCTCTCTCTGCTTTTAGAGTAGTTTGGGTAAGGGCTTATCTATCCTATTGACCTTCTCAAAGAACGAACTCTATGATTCATTGATTCTTTGTATTGTTCTTTTTGTTTCAATTGTATTGATTTCAGCTTTAAGTTTGATTTTTTTTCCTGCCATCTACTCCTTCTAGGTGAGTTTGCTTCCACTTGTTCTAAGGCTTTCAGTTGTGCTGTTACTTCTCTAGTGTGGGATTTCTTTAGGCTTTTTATATAGGCATCTAGTGCTGTGAATTTTCCTCTTAGACTGCTTTCATTTTGTCCCACAAGTTTGGGTACATTTTGGTCATTTTCATTAAGTTCTAGGAAGACTTTGATTTCTTTCTTAATTTCTTCCTTCACCCAGAGGTGGTTCAGCTGAGTGATGTTTAGTTTCCATGAGTTGGTAGGCTTTCTGTGATTTTTGATATTGTTGAACTCTAACTTGGTGACTGATATGATAGAAGGGATTATTTCCATTATTTTGTATCTATTCATATTTGCCTTATTACCAATTATGTGGTAAATTTTGTAGGAAGTTCCATGTGATACTGAGAAATATATATATTCCTTGGGATTTGGATGGAAGTTTCTGCAAATATCTATTTAATCCATTTGCATCATAACCTCTGTTAGACTCCTTATTTCTCTGTTGAGTCTATGTCTGGTTGACCTATCCAGGGGTAAAACTGGAGTATTGAAGTCTCTCACTATTAGTGTATAAGAACTGATGTGGGATTTGAGCTTTAGCAGTGTTTCTTTTACATAGCTTAAAGTCTACTTTGTCAGATATTAGGATTGCAACCACTATTGTGGTAAAAACTCGCTGTGAGATATGTTTTAAGTGAGGTTTATTTTGTGAGAATCACTTATAAAACAGAGAAGGTTTTAAGAGAAAGTTAAGGGATAAAGTTGTAATGTGCCATACTGCCGAACTCTCCCACCGCTGGCCCGGCACCACCTACTCCCGGAAGCCACATCAACCGGTCCGGAACTCTCGCGAGAGAATGCCGGTTTCCTGTCCTGGTCCTCTCCCTCAGAGGTCTACTTCCAAGATCCTTTCCAGTCCACCACGCCCCTTTTGTCTCCAGCTTTCTGACGCGATCTATTTATATGATTTTCCAATACATCTCTCTGTTTTGTCTAACTAGGAAGGTTTTAAACTACGTATAAAATTATATATTATAGGGATTATTATAAAACAGTGTCTGGGAAAGAGAAAGGTATTAATATAAGTGAGGTCAAACTACTGATACAAACAACAACTAGAAAGTGTAATTTAATATCTAAAATGTTGATATGAGAAAATGTACAGGGATTGTTTTAAGGCTGTTTATCTTAAACAATAGAGTTTTAAGACTTGAGTGTCTTTGTTGGAATGTGAAGTAATAACAACTTTATCTAATTTTTAACACTGTCAAGACCTGAGAAGGAAAATATATATCTAAAGTTGGAAGCATGAAGTAACTTTTAGAATTTAGGAAAAGACAATGACAGTTAACTATTTGGACAGTTATCTATTATTTTTTTGTATGACAGGAGCATCTATTTTTGTGGCTATTGGCCTAGGATATTTTATAAGTCTCTATAGAAGCTGGGTATTTTTGGTAGGACTATCTTATCTTGGCTAGGCAGGCTTTAGCAGTCTCTATTTTTTATCTTGTTAGTCCATTTTGGACAGTGTGCACGCAGACAGCAGTCGGGGCAAGTGTAGTTTTTTGTCCTTTAGGCCATTATTTGTCAAACTAGACAATCTTTTTGTAAGATGTCTCTGATGTTTAACACTATCTTGAGAAAGGCACGGTGATGTCAGGAGTTGTCATGTTTCTCAAGGCCAAACTTGAGATAATAAAATCTTGAATGTTATATTTTTTTGGTCTATGAAGTGGTTGAAGATGCCTATTTATTTGGTATATTTTGAAATGTTTTTGAAAAACCTGAGTATCTTGACTGTTAGGTGATAAATTTGAGTAACTATAATTTGTAATCTCAATTAACTAAAAAAGTGAGGCTAACATTGTAAAAATAGGCATTTTAAAATGAGTGTACAGCTCTTTTAAATAATTTTAAGTATAACAATCTTAGGAAAATTGACTAAAATACACATTTTTATATTAAATGACAACAATATCTTAACTATATATCATTATATATAAAAATATATCTAAACAGATTTATATAAAACAACTTTTGTGTATAGTATAATAAATGTTATGACTATCATAAATAATGAGAGGTAGAAATTGTATTATGGAAATGACAATGTACTTAATGCACATCAATGTGTAAAATATTTTAGACAGAGGTAGACACGTGCAAAATAGGGCAATTATATATTTAACTTTGCATCAATATATATGAGCTTTGTACTCTTTTTAACAAAATTTTTATCTATTTTTTTAAATTTTTTATTTAATTTTTCAAAATTTTTATTAATATGAGGTTTAAATTTTTTGTGATCAAAGTAGACTTTTTTATGGAAACAATGAGTTTTTGGAGTGTCTTAATATGTTTATCTATGTTAGACATTTTAGCCCCATATTTTTTATGTTGAGATATTTTTAAATAGGTAGGTATGAAGTATATTATTACACAAAAAAGCAAGAGGACTCTTGGGTAGAGATAACTTTTAAATGTGTAATCTTGGAAATAATTTTTTATTATTATTGTGAAAAAGTGAGTAAAATTTTGAACATTTATCTGGTCGGATATTTTAGGAGAAGAAAAAAAAATTGCCTTACTCAGATGTAATGAGGACTTATGGTCAGCAGGTGTCGCAGTTGCGATCATCAGCAGCAGCAATGGTGCACTAAACAAGGTGGCAATTCAGCTGGGAGGGTCTTGTTGAATCTTTCAACAAATTTTACTGGGCATGTGCCACTAGAACCAGCTCAATCCATCTCTCAGGAAATCCACCGTGCACAGATTCTTTTCTGGCTGCGTACAAGAGACTCTTGCGCAGATGAGAACCAAAGCCATTCAGGCTCCCTCTGCAGGTGAGGAACCCAGTGCGTTTGTGGAATTAGCCCCACATTGGGCACCAATTATCCAGGTAAAAACACACCATGAGATATGTTTTAATGAGGTTTATTTTGTGAGAATCACTTACAAAACAGAGAAGGTTTTAAGAGAAAGTTAAGGGATAAAGTTGCAGCGTGCCACACGGCTGAACTCTCCCTCTGCTGCCCCGGCACCGCCTATTCCTAGAAGCCTTGTCATCAGTCCAAAAACCCACGCAACCGGTCCAGAACTCTCATGAGAGAATGCCGGCTTCCTGTCCTAGTCCTCTCCCTTGGAGGTCTACTTCCGAGATCATTTCCAGTCCACCACGCCCCTTTTGTCTCCAGCTTTCTGATGCGATCTGTTTATATGATTTCCCACTACAACCCACAGCTTGTTTCTTAGGGCCATTTTATTGGAAAATCTTTTCCCTGCCCTTTTCTCTGAGCTTGTGTCTGTCTTTAAGGTTGACTTGGGTTTCTTGCATGCAGCAGAAGGATGGCTTCTGTTTTTGTATCTATCATATTAGTGTGTGTCTTTTTATAGATGGGGTGAGTCCATTGATATTAAGGGATATTAGTGACCATTGATTGATGTTATCTGCCACTTTTTCATGGTAGCTTATATGTATTTCCTTTCTCTGGGCTTTTCTTCTGTGGGATTATTGAATGTGGTTTCATGGGTGTATCTGAGATCCTTAGGTTGGAGTTTTCCCTCTAATGCTTTCTGTAAGACTGGATTGGTAGACAGGTATTATTTCAGCCTGACTTTGTCATAAAATATCTTGTTTATTCCATCTATGTTGATTGATAATTTTGCTGGGTATAGTAGTCTAGGTTGGCAGCCATGCTCTTTTAGTGTCTTCATCACATCTGACCAAGCCCTTTTTCTTTTATGGTTTCCATTGAATAGTCAGGTGTTATTCTGATGGGTCTGTGGTTATAAGTAAGTTGGCCCTTTTCTTTTGCAGCTCTTAAAATTTTTTCTTTGTTCTGTATGTTTTGTGGCTTGATTATGTGGCAAGTGGACTTTTTGGGGGCATCATATCTAATTGGTGTTCTTTAAGCTTCTTTGTATCTCTATAGGCATTTCCTTCTTTAAGTTAAGGAAGTTTTCTTCTATGATTTTATTGAATACATTATCTGTGCTTTTCAGCTGGTATTCTTCTCCTTCTTCTATTCCTATTATTCTCAAGTTAGGTCTTTTCATGGTGTCCTGGATTTCTTGAACATTTTTTGTTATGGCTTTTTTGGTTTTAGTATGTTCTTTGACTGATGTATCTATATCCGCTACTGAGTCTTCCACTCCAGAGATTCTTTCCTCCATGTCTTGGATTCTGTTTCTTATGCTTGTATCTGTAGTTCCTGCTCTTTTCTTCAGATTTTCTATTTCCACCTTTGCTTCATTTTGTGCCTTTTTTATTGCTTCTATTTCAGTTTTTAGTTCCTGGAATTTTTTTTTTTTTTCAATTTTGGTTTACCTTTTCTTGGTTTTCTTTCAAGGATTTGTTCCTCTCTTCTAATTTTTTGTTTGTATTTTCTTCTATTTCTTTAAGGGAATTTTTTATATCTTCTTTGAAAGCTTCAATATTCTTCATAAAGGTGTTTTTGGTGTTGTTTCCCTTTGTTTCCCCTTCACTGCTCTGTTCTAGTCTTGTAGTTGCAGAACTACCAGTTTCTTCTGGTGTTGCCTTGTTGTTCTTTATATTGTTATATGTATTTTTGCACTGGCATCTTCCCACGGCTTCAGTAGTTCATGATTAGGCAGTTCCTAGTCAGTTGTGACAAGAGGACTTGTGTGTCTCCTATCTCCTCTGAGCAAAGGGTCTGCTCAATCTCTGATGCTGCTCTGGACAGGTATCTGCATTTCAATTCCTCAGTCCTTCTCTGCTGAGGCAGTTTGCCCTGGAGGCAGGGCACAGCCGTGCAAGGTCCCCTCTTTTAAGTGTGGCTGGAGGAGCCCCTCACAGCCAAATCCTAGCTCCTGTCTGCTAGCTAGAACTGAGATCAGGCTCTAGGGATTGTACATGGTCCCAGAGAGCAACTCCCTGAAAGAGTCTTCCAGGTACAGGAATCTCGACTAGTATGTTTTAATACACTAGACATCCTAGTTCTTTGGATGAAGAGTAAGGAAAATAATGGGTCCAAAGCCAGCTTTGGCAACATAGTGACTACTTATTAAGAAATTATATGTATATATGTATAAATACTCAACAATAGAACCTCTACTATGAAACTGATCAATGGTTATATAAACTAATAAAAATAAAACAAAATATATCTATACAATCAACTTTAAGAAGTTTTCCAGAGATTTATGCACTTGTCTCTAAACCAGAAAACCTACAGTGTAAAAAAATAAAACATTATCAAGAGTTTTATAGAGAAATTACTCAACGCACTCATATTTACCTTACAATCTTAGAATTTGACCTATTCATTATCCTCCTCAGAGGTGAGGAAAGTATCACTGTGAACTACCTAGAGAACTTACAAAAAATAATAGAAACAATTTATGCAGAAAATTTATGTGGCATAAACATGAAAGCAATAGTCCTGAGTTATTTTATCCAACCCCACAATAGGTTAGACCTTGTAGTTAGATATTGCCCTCAGATACTTGTCTGTTGTATGTTCTAGAAGATAAAAACTAAATGTGTTCTTGGTGCTTCAATTTGACTTTAAAAAGTGATGATATTAATTTTTACAAATAAAACTGTAGTGCATTTTTGTTTGTTAAAGCATTTCCACTGAAAATCTTCAGGTACATTTCAGTGCAGAATTTAGGTAAATTTAATATAATTATACACATAAATTTATATTTGTATAAAATTATTTTTGAATTAATAGTGAGTATTTAAATATGTTTCACAACTGTGAATATTTTATATTTTTATTATTTTTATACTCTTGAAAGGAAATATTAACTGATATTTCTATGTATGTTTTAGGAATAGTGAAATAAGTAAGTGTGATGTCAAAAATTGCAAGCAACTTGTTAATCAGATGGCTGATAACAATATGCCTATGCAATGGGTTCATAAACATTAGTAGTATCAGATAAAGAATGTGACAACTGAATACTGCTTTATAAAAGCTTATAGCCATTGTTGACACATTTCATTTTCATAGCCTTGAAGTAAGAGACTGAAAAGAATTTATATGTATTACTCAACAAAAGAAAGGAATCTGTAAACAGAAAGCTTAAAAACAGAGCTTGCGAACTTAATATGCATTAATACTTACTTGCTTTAAATACTAAAATTAAAACTAGGAAATCCTGTTAATTTATCTTTTAGATGTTATTCTGAGTAAACATCTTACTTAATGTGTGAAAATCACACTGAATTCTCACCATTTAAGTAAAAGGCTATAGGTTGATTCTCAGTTGTTAAGAAAATGGTTAATCACACAAGGTTATGGATCTAACTGCATGAAACAATTAGCTCTGCATACAAAACAAATCAACATAATCTACAACAAAGCTTTTGTATTAATACAAATCACACCATTAAGTCAACAATTCAGCTACACAAGCCAATGCTCCTTACATGATGGGTGCAACATATTTTCTTCCCTGGAAAAACAATTAAATATATACCTTCACTGCTGGCAGTTTCATTGTGGCATCTTAATTTAGGGAAACATTTTTGAAGCAGATGTAACTAAAGGAAAAAACATTTACAGTATATCCAAAATGAGCACAAGTAAAAAACACAGGGTCAAAATTACATGTCAGTCAAAAACTAGAGCTTTATGATTATTTTTTTAATTTCTAACCAAGCCTGGGAACTTTGTTGACTTGCAATCAGCATTCTTTACAAATTCAACTAGCTCAGGATAGTCTGGCTACTAGAAAAAATGTCAAGTAAGGATGTAGAATTACTTGTATTTTTATTTATAGCTGGTAGGTTTATTGAGCTGTTTGGGCATGTAGCCTCTGTTTAGGTACTGTTTTTTCTTTATTTCTGTTTTTTTACAGCTACTTATATTCTCTGCCGTTTACTGTCCTTGGAACCTTGACTCCTACATCTTATATTTCAAGTTCCTCTTCCATGGAGTTTTCTTTTGCTTATGACATAGGAGCACAGAAGGCATAGGAAGCACAGGAGTTCAGAGGTCAGGAGAATAATTTGTCAAAATCCCTGTTCCTCTCTTTTTGCTAAGAGACATAAAACGTAAATAAATAACAAGCCAAGCTACTAGACCTTTAGTCACCATTTCTCCTCAGCAAAAATCAAATGTAGAATTTTAGTACATTGTTCAATTTTCATTTTTTAATATGTCTGTCTAGTGATGAGTTTATCATCTTCCAGAAAATGTCTCCAGAGAGAAAATGTTATCTATGCTACCATTTTTCTTATAGAAATGATTATTTTTAAACTTTTAAAAATTATTTTATTAAAGAGACACTCACATGTGAAAACTTGCATTAATAACAAGTGTTTAGCTGGATGGAGTCTCACAAGTTGATCAATGATACCTACATCCAAAACAAAGTAGGTCATAACCTACCATCAAAAGGGGCTCCTTGTGCCTCAACCTGTCTCTGTCCTCAAGTGTTAGAATTATCTTGCCTTGTAATGTCAAAGTTATACTGTTACGTTAGTTGAATTAAATACAATCAAAGTGTGTATACTTTTTAGAGTTTGGCTCATTGTTTGCCTATGGGAGCCTTTTCCTATTCATCTCTTCCTTTCACCCTATTTTATTATCATATATATATATATATATATATATATATATATATATATATATATAAAGAAAAAGGTTGTTTAACTAGAAATTTATCATTATTTCCATTCTTTTCTTGATTATCAGTCATATACTTAGTAAACTCTTAGTTATTAAACAATTTTCTCCAGAAATAACTTCTGTTTTTAATAGATCCAGATAACCATTCTGCCTACTGTAGGTATAGCTTACAGGAATCTTCCTCTAAGCTGCAAACCCTATTTTTCCTGTTTAATCATTGTCTCATTTCCATGCAGTTGTTCAAAAATTTCCTCCCTAGAGCTAGTAATACCCACTCAAGTCAACTCAAAAATAGTTAAGTAAGAGTTGGAATCCATCATAGATTGGATAACCTCATTTATTACTTGATGCAGAGTCTATATTCAGATCCCAATATAAGTGTTTGGTCCTCCAATCACCTTACTTATGCAACATATCTTTTCCTTTTAAAACACAGTTTGATTTTCGTTTAAAGCACTGTTATCTGCAATATCTCTAACTGTTTATTCCCCTGATAACTACTGCAAAATAATATGGAGTTTGTCACTTTAAATAAGGTAATCGTTTCAAATACTTATTAAGTTATCCACTACTAAACTATAATCATAATCATTTATGAGGTATTTAATAGTCTTTCAGTGTTGATATTTTTATTTATTTATGTAGACAGTATTCTGTCTGTATGAATGCCTGCAGGGCAGCAGAGGGCACAAGATTGCATTATAGATGGTTATAGCCACCATGTGGTTGCTGGGAATTGAACTTAGGATGCCTTGGAAGAGTAGCCATGGCTCTTAACTTCTGAGTTATCTCTCCTACCCTTCACTGTTAATATTCAAACTTTCCTTATTTTTCAAACACATCCTTTTATTTCTATTTCCCCACATAATTAGTTATGTCTCCTTAAGTTTTTTTATCAGTATAGTTATTCTGTCTTTATTCATCTGATTTCTCTCATAGTCTTCAATATGGCAATGGTTTACTACTACTAGCTTCTTCAAATTCATTTTCCTTCCATTGTGTGTCTTTGAAATCAATGATTAATTTTTTAACTTTAATGCTGTTGGTATCCTCAGAAAGAGAAAAAAAAGCACTGTCTCTTCTTTACTGATTTTGCCTTCCCTGAAGGCTATAATGTAGTTCATTCGGTTTTCTAAGGAAGTTCCTGACATTGTTATCCTACATAGTAATACGTTCTAAAAGTTAAGGGTAACTACACCTAATATATTTCTGTATTGAGTACTTTTTCATTGCTATGATAAGACACTATGACAAAGGCAACTTATAAAAGAAAGTGTTTAATTTTGAGCTTACAGGTTCAGAGTGTTTCAGTTTGTGATAGCATAGCAAATACATGATAGCAGGAATAGCTCAAGGCTCATAATTTGAAACACAAGCAAGAGAGAGAGAGAGAGAGAGAGAGAGAGAGAGAGAGAGAGAGAGAGAGAACACCGGAAATGGCAAGTCTTTTGAAAACTCAAAGAACACCATCTCCACAGTGACACATCTTCCAATAAGGCCACACTTCCTAATCCTTCCTGAATAATCCCACTAACTGGGAATAAACTATACCAAGTATTTAAATATATGAGCCTACGGGGTATTCTCATTCAAACTATTACAACTTTATGCCAATCTGAAAAGTCAACTATGAAATAACAATGCTAATACCAAGTATTAATTTACTGCTGTAGATGCAGTGGGACCAGGGAGAATGGAGCTGATGAGCAGGGCAGACTGAAGTCTCATGCAACAGTCAACTTTATTCTGAGTTTAAAACAATTTCTTCTCTGAGGGTTAAGAGACATCACAGGAGTCAAGTGTACAAGCACAAGCCAAGGTGCATGTGACAAAAAAGCCACATGTGAAAAAATATCTTTTTTTCTATAAAGCATACAAACAAGAGTAGACAGATGTAAGAGATAATGTGTAGTGAACTTACTCCTGTCCACTACACCTAGGGTGGACAGAAAAGCATACTCTAAGAATAATTCTAGTGTTTTTTTAAACAGAGTTACAAGACTCTTTTCAAAGTTTTCTCATAAGCACTCAGAATTCTCCTCACAGTACTCCATTTTTAGACTTTGTTCTGCCACAGGTATATAGAATTAAATACTACTATGAGTAGATAAGGACACTCAAACAGAGTGCCCAATACACTGTTATTCAAATGTATTATAAGTCATACATTTGTTCTGTTCTATACAAAGAAAAATGTATGTGAAAGAAACAAGGACAGCATCCTATAAGATAAATAAACATATTTTAAATAAAATCAAGCAATATGTGTATTATATGATTCATTTTAATTATAGCCAAATTATAAGTAATCATAAAAAAGTTTATAATGAAATTGTAGGAGGTACATGAATGGTTTACCTAATGAGTAAAGAAACATAAATAAAACGTTGTAAGAAGAGCAATGCAAGTAAACTTTGTCACATGGGTATATTTTAAAATTATGTTTGTAAATGTGTTTTATTATATGTGTACACATGTGTGGATATAGAAGTGGAGGTTAAAGATAGATATTGAGAGTCACCTTCCACCTCAGTTTTTGAGAGACAATCTCTCACTGAAGCCTGAGCTTGGTGATTGACAAGACTGCCTGGCCAGCAACCTCCATATCATCAGCAATAATATTCCAGACACGTGATCTGGCCTGCCTTGTCCACAGCTTTGAAATAGAATTTGCATACATATATAATATTGTACCTATTCGTTTTATTCACTTTGCTCCTCTGTAATCCCCTGCATTTCCTGAATTACATTGGTGGTCCCCTTTTTCACAAAAGTTAATCCTTCTATATTCATTTCAAATCTGTTTTAATTAATGTTCTATTGCTGTGAAAAGACACCATAACCATGACAACTCCTAAAAAGAAAAGCATTTAATTGGAGTTGACTTACATTCAGCATTTTAGTTCATTATTGTCATGGTGGGAGCATTGTGACACACATGCAGACATGATGCTGGAGAAGTATTAGAGATCAGCAGACATCAGGTAGAAAGAGTGGGGAGGCAGGGAAGGTAGGAGGGAGAGAGGGAAGGTGGGAGGAAAGGAGAAGATTTGGCTTTGCTTGAGCTTCTGAAACCTTAAAGCCCAGCTCAGTAATACCCTTTCTCAATAAGATCATGCTTACTCCAAGACCACACCTTCAAATAGAGCCACTGCCTATGAGTCTATGAGGGCCATTATTCAAACCATCACAAAATATATTCCACATTAGACTTTCTTTCCTCCTATCCTCATCACTTAAGATTCTTCTTTCCCTTCTCATGGTTTCTACATCTATCACTCTCCCTCACATATACACATTTGCATGTATATATGTATATATATATATACATATATACACACACATTTATAGATATTTACATTTATATTCTACATATATGATAAAACATAGTTGTCCTCTGCATCTGCTGGTCTCTCTGGCGTCTCTGCTCTGCTCTTCCTGTTCCCAGAGTTTTCTTAATCTAGTAGCACCACCAACATTTCCTGTCTGCCTTTGGCCAATCAGCTCTTTTAATTAAATCAGTAGCTAGAACAATTATTTACAATGAAATAAACACAATCCCACTACAGCCAAACAGAGTCAGGCAGTGGCAGCACACACCTTTAATCCTCCCACTAGGAAAGTTGAACGAAGTAGTGACATAGCCGGGCAGAAAAGAGGAGGCAGGTATTGAGCACTTTGCCTGGGACTGAATTCCCTTTTCCCTGAGGACTGAGAGGCACTGAGACTGACGATTTACGGAGACAAGATTGAGGAGTTGGCTGGGTGAAAAGTGTCTGTGGCTTGTTTCTTTGTGTCTCTGATATTTCAGCTTTTCCCAAATATCTAGCTCCAGGTATTCATTATAATAACAAGTAGAATTTGTGCAGTAAGAGCATATCAATAATAGTTCTTAGTAACAATGTGAACAATGTAAAAATTGACAATACATTCCAGAGACTTTTACTAAAACTATGTTTATTATAAAAATGAAAGCTAGAATATATTTATTTGTACATATTTTATTCTCTGTCAAGCATTCTTTTCTTTTTAAATTCATTTTCAAAATGAGTATTTTAGAACTTCAAATGGTTATTCAAGACAGTTTCAAGAGTACTGGTGAAAGCTCATGAAAAACTGGTAGTTTTCTGTTTGAATGTGAGATATTTAAAAGTATTGGATTGAACTATTTTCTACTTCAATAAGGTTGTTCGAAATCCAACAGGCAGCAAGCTAAAACATCAAATTCAGGCTTTTTATTTACTTGAACAAGCAGCATCAGAGAAAAATGAAATCATTGTTTAGGCTATATTTTGTTAGGCAAGTTAACATTCTTATTAGCCAGAAACCTTCATTTGGACATCATTATTACTTTCAAGAATCTGGCCACAGATAATAGTTTTTTAAATGTCTATCTTTCAGAATACATATGGAAGACAAAAACAAATTAAAACTCATTGCTTTTAAGATAAAAAGCAATGCAAATGGAAAGCTGTTCATTTTTTATTTAAAATATTTTTATATATGTTTGGATCCTACTTCTTCATCCCACATCTCCTCCCAGATCCTTCTCTTTCTCTGTCTACTCAACTTTAATTTTTAGCCCTCCTATGAAACTCATTCTACCTCCTTCAGTTTTTCTCTTTCCCCATCTCTCCTTCCAATAAAACAAAGAAACAAAGCCGAAAATATAAAAATAAAACAATTTTTTTTTTAAAAAAAAAAGAAACCAACACAAACAAAACATACAGTCCATCTGGTTTTGGGCAACTACTCCTAGGCATGGGGCATGCCTTGGATTGTGGCTCATATACCCAGTGACACTCCACTGAAGAGATCTGACTTTAATTTTCCAGACTATTTTACTTGACAATAACCTTTTTCTTCAAGGTGAGACTTTGCATCTGTTTCCCCATCTTTGTGCTGAGATTTTACCTGGTTAGAACAAATACAGGTTTTGAGAGTACTGTAACAATCTATGAATTCATATGTGCATAAGCCTTGCTCTGTCTGGAAGATGCTCTTTCCACAAAGACAGTCACCATCTCTGGTGCTTACAGTGTTTCTACCTTCTCTTCTTAGATCAATGAGTCTTGCAGGTAGGAGTTTGGTAAAATATTAAACTTAGCACTCAGTGTTCCAAAGTCTCTCATTCTTTGTAATTTTTCCAGGTGTAGCTCTCTGTGTTAATTACTATCTACTTCAATAAGAAGCTTCTCTGATGAGCATTTATAAAAGCACTCATTTATGTATATGGAAATATTAGGAGTTATTTCATTATTATTTTCCTTTAGCACAACAGTAGTAATAGGTTTCCACTTAGGTCCCATGATCTATCCAGTCTTAGGATTTTGGTCATTATAGTTCTATCAAGTATGTGTTTGTTCATGTAGAGAGCCACACATCTAAATAAGGAACAATAAAAAAGTGACTAGTTATTTTTATAATATGTGTCACTATTGAACTAATATATCTGCAGCTAGGGTTCTTGCATGAACGACACTTTGAGACATTATTGTTTATTTTTTTTCTTTCTATAGCATCAGAGAAACTTCCAGGACTAGAAAGACTAGTCAAAGGGGTGACACTTTGGTTGGACACCAGCTCTATTTCTCCATATCCAATGACATGAGCAAGTTGTATTATAAACAATATGACTTACTATCCGGCTATGAATAGTAACCATTAATCTTCAGAATGGATTCTAATGTTTAAGGGTTTCCTTATCCCAATGACTCAAAAATATGCAATCTACTTCTGGCACTGGAGATTTTAAGCTAATACTTATTAATATGTAATTAATATATCTGTCTAAAGGAATATTGATATTTGTTGGTTTTAGTTTTGTTTTTGAAATAGAAATCCCCAATACTGGCTTAAGTAGAAAGGAAAATTAACTGAAATCTTTACTGATTGTGCCTTTTATCTGACTTTTCTATGAGTTGATTTAGTTAAATAGTTGGAAATCTGCCACTTTCTGATGGTTAGTAAGAGAATTAACCTCTGACACCAATAATCTAAAAGCAAACATTTACTCATGTCAAGTTTTGGTAACCTACATGCATAGTACATACTGAGATGAACAATCAGCCTCTCACCTGAGTCTTGAATGTGGAGTGAGCCAGAGGAATGGAAAGTAGAAAATGTATTCTTATTGAAACAATAGTGAGCTCATGTAATGGGAGTGATAGTAATTATATTAAATATCTGGATGAATCTTCAAACTGATTCTGTGGTTTGATTATAATTATTTTGAAGGCCATTGCATTTCAATCCTTGTTTCCTATAACAAAGAATCAGAATATTGCTGCATCATAAGTACTTAAAGATATTACTCTCTCTTGGTTCTGGTCTCTGATGCTGACTCTGTCAATAACAGAGGACGCAATGAGTATCAGTGTTCAGTCCTCATAATGCCGAATTTCTCCTAGAATTGTTTCAGATATTCTTGTTTTGGTTGCAAACATATAAGTGGGGGTGAGGGAGATATGATTGTTTTAGCTTTCCAGGAACTCTATTCCTTATTAACTTTAGATATAATGATAAGGCAATAAACCTGATCTATTAATACATCATATTAGGAGCAACATGTTAAACATTGAGAACAAAACCAAGAATGTAGAATTTTTATGTAGGAAAGATAATTATAAAAGCACAAATGTTTGGGTTGGTAAAATATGTACTTTCTGCAAGAGAGAAATAGTTAATTTTTCAAGAGAAATAAAAAATAAAACAAGGCTACAAAAACTCACTGCAAATTATAAGAGATCATGGGAGAAGACATTTATGAAATATTAATTCACAAATAGAAAAAAACATCAAATGTTTTACTAGAAATTTATATGTTCCATATAATTCTAGAATATTTTCTGGTAACAGCATATCATTTATATAAGAGAGAAAAAAACAAATGGAAGATTGGAGATTCTTTGAGGGTTCAGATATAAGGAACTACAATAAAATCAATAAGGTGAAAAACAAAGATAAATTAAAACATTATTTTGAAAGAGTTAATCAATAAGATGTGATGGCTAATTGATCCAATTATGAAAGTGATATCAATATTCACATCAATTTCAGTTCTAATATTTGAAAAACCTCAAACAGAATAAGACATTCTTTTTTTATGATACAGTATATTTAGCTTTTATTTTTATCATGTCTTAAATTGATAATGCATTCACATGTTTCAAACTTAAAACATACAACAGCAATTTACAAAAGCATTTTATAAGTTTCCCTTTGTCACCTAACCACCCTCAATTTCCTGACAGATTGATTTTTAAATTTTCATTCCATGAAAGATTTTTTATATTCTTTTTATATAAATATTTGTTAGTTACTAATAAAATTTCTTTTACATATCCTCTACTATTCCCCTCCCTATACTTATTCCTCTCCCTCCACCCTCTTGCCCAACAACCTTACCTACCATCCACTCCTCAAAGGGAATAAGGCTATGCTTGAGCAGTTAATACAGACTAACATACAGAGTTGAGGCTGGACCCATCTTTTTATCCCTGAATCAAGACTGAGAAAGGTATCCCACCATATGAAGTAGGCTCTAAAAAGCCAGTTTATGTATCCAGGATAATTCCTGCTCCTATATCTAGGGACTCTTTAACAGCTTGATCTGTACATCTGTCTTCCTCATTCAGAGGGCCTAATTTGGTCACATGCAAGATTTCCAGCTGTCAATCTCAAGTCTGTGAGCTCCCATTACTGCAGGTCAATTGTCTCTATGGTTTTCTCCATTGTACTCTTGAACTCCATTTGCTCCTCTAGTTGCTCCTCCCTGACTTCAACTAAACTCCTAGAGATTGGCCAAGTACCGGGCTATTAGTGTCTGCATCTACTTCCATCAGTCATTGGATGTAGGTTTTATGATGACAATTATGGTAGTCATCAATCTGGCTATAGGGAAAGGCTAGTTCAGGCACCCTTTCCAGCATCGCTAGGAGTTTTAGCTGGGTCATCTTTGTGAGTTACTGTGAATTTCTCCCTAAAACCATGATAGCTCAGTCTGTCAGAATATTTCTTTCATTGTTCACCTCTCCATCCCTCCCACCTTGGCCTTCTCGAAACCTCAGTTATCACCCCCTGCCCTTTCCCCTCCTACACATCCCTCCCACTTTACCCAGATCTTAACCATTTCTCTTTCCTGGGTTAATCCATGTGTACCCCTTATAGGGTTCTCCTCTTTCTCTATCCTGCTTTTCTATTGCTATGTGTTTACTATGTACTACCCACTTTTGAGTGAATACATACCATGTGTTTCTTTCTGGGTATGGGTTACCACACTTAAAATATTTTTTACTCTAGTTCTACCCATCTGCCTAAAAATTTAAAGATGTCTTTGTTTTCTGCTGAGTAATACTTCTTTGTGTACTACATTTTTTTTTTTAGTTCCACCAATTTGCCAGCAAGTTTCATGATGCCATTGTTGGTTTTATGTTTTGTTTTGTTTATTTACCATTGATAATACTCCATTGTATTGTGTAAATGTACCCAAATTTCTTCAACCTTACTTCAGTTGAGGGGCATCCAGGTTGTTTTCATCTGGCTGTTACAAATAGTGCTTAGGTGGGCAAGTGTGCTTGTGTTGTGGTTAAACCTATGAGTGGTTTTTCTGAGTCCACAAGAAGGCTGATTCCTCTGAGAAGTTGCCATACTATTTTCAGGAGTGACAATACAAGTTTGTATTTCTACCAGCAGTGGAAGAGTGTTTCCCCACCCAACATCCTTGCCAACTTAGTCCGCCAACATTGTTTTTGATCTTCTGACAGGTGTAAGAGGGTATTTCAGAGTCATTTGAATTACTTTTCTTCCTCTTCTTCTTCTTTTTCTTCTTCTCCTTCTTCTTCTTCTTTATTTATTTACATCATTTATGCCCTTTTTCAGGCTCTCTTCCGCCTCCCACCACTCCTAGTCACTCGCTCTTCTCTCCATTAGTTTATTTCCTCCCCAGAAAAGGCAGGAGGTCACAAGGTCACAAGGTGGCTTAGTTCAACATCCACTCCAGGCAAATCTGCCTTCCTAACCACCACATAAAGACTGAGTCAGGTGTTCCTCTGAAGGGAATGGGCTACAAGGTGCCAGTCCAAAGTGTTTCAGATCCCAAGGTGTTCAGTGATTGTGGCTTGCAGCCAGGACATGCTTAGCTTGTTTGATTTAAAGTCCACAAATGAGTAAATACATCCCTTGTTTATCTTTCTGAGTTTGTGAGACCTCGCTCAGGAAGATATTCTCCAAATCCATCCATTTGCCTGCAAATTTTAGGATATAATTTTTCTTACTGCTGAATAATACTCCATTGTATAAATGTACCATAGTTTGTTATCCATTTTTCAGTTGAGTGGCATCTAGGTTGTTTCCAGGTTCTTGCTATTATGAATAATGTTGCTATGAACATAGTTGGGCTAATGCATTTAGAGTGTGAATGTGCATCTTTAGAGTATAAGCCCAGTAGTGATAAAGCTGGGTCTTTGAGGAGATTGATTTCCAGTATTCAGAGAAACTGCCATACTGCATTCCAGAGAGGCTAAACCAGCTTACACTCCCACCAACAATGTATGAGTGTTCTCCTTGCTTCCCAATCTCACCAGCATAGGCTGTCACCTGTATCTTTTATCTTAGCCAATCTGACAGGTATAAGGTGATATCTCAAAGTTGTTTTGATTTACATTTCTCTAATAGCTCCAGATGTTGAGCACTTTTTCAACTGCCTTTCAGCCATTAATAATTCTTCTTCTGAGAATTCTCTTTTTAGTTCTGAGCCCCATTTTTTTGATTGGGTTATTCAAAGTTTTGGGCTCTAGTTTCTTGAGTTCTCTATATATTTTGGAGATCAGTCCTCTGTCACTTGTAGGGTTGGTGAAAATCTTTTTCCATTCTGTAGGCTGTCATTTTGTGTTATTGATTGTTTCCTTGGCCTTACAGAAACTTCTCAGTTTCAGGATATTCCACTTAGAAATTGTTGTTCTTAGTGTCTGTGCTACTGGTGTTTTACTTAGGAAGTGGTAATCTGTGCCAATGCATTAGGGGTATTTCCTACCTTCTTTTCTATCAAGTTCATTATGGCTGGATTTATGTTGAGATCTTTCATCCACTTGGAATTGAGTTTTGTGCAAGGTGATAAGCTTGGATCTATTTGCATTTTTCTACATACTGCCATCCACTTATGCCAACACCATTTGTTAAAGATACTATCATTTTTGCACTGAGTATTTTGGGCCTCTTTGTCAAACATCAGGTGTTCATAGGTTTTTGGGTTTAGGTTGGGATCTTCAATTTGATTCCATTGATCCACAAGTCAGTTTTTATGCCAGTACCAGGCTGGTTTTTTTTATTACTGTAGCTCTATAGTATAACTTGAAGTCAGGGATGGTGATGCTTCCTGAGGTTCTTTTGTTGAAAAAATATTGTTTTGGAAATCCTGGCTTTCTTAATATTTCAAAGGAAATTGACTATTGTTCGTTCAAGTTCTGTACAAAATTGTGTTAGGATTTTGATGGGAAGTGCATTGAATCTGTAGAATGCTTTTGGTAGAATTTCCATTTTTACTATGCTGATCCTACCTATCCAGGAACATGGAAGATCTTTCCATTTTCTGATACCCTCTTCAACTTTTTCCTTCAGTGATTTAAAGTTTTTGTCAAATAGATCTGTTACTTCTTTGGTTATAGTAACTCCAAGGTATTTAATACTATTTGCAGCTATTATAAAGGGAGGATGTTTCCCTTATTTCTTTTTCAGCCCTTTTATCTTTAGTGCATATGATGGCTACTGATTCTTTTGAGTTAATCTTTTATCCTGCTACATTGCTGAAGGTGTTTATCAGCTGTAGACCTTTCCTGGTAGAATTTTGTGGGTCACTTATGTATACAATCATATCATCTGCAAAAAGAGATAGTTTCACTTCTTATTTTCCAATTTGTATCCCCTTAATCTCCTTTCATTCTCTTGTTGCTTTAGCTAAAATTTCAAGAACTATATTGAACAGATAAGGGGAGAATGGACATCCTTGTCTAGTTCCTGGTTTTAGTGGGATTGCTTTGAGTTTTTCACTATTCAGTTTGATGTTGGCTGTCAGCTTCTTGTAAATTGCCTTATTATATTTGGATATTTTCCATTTATTCCTGATCTCTCCAGGACTTTTATCATAAAGGGCTGATGGATTTTGTCAAAGGCTTTTTCAGCATTTAAGGATATGATCATGTGGAGATTTTTTCCTTCAGTTTGTTTATATGATGGATGACATTTACAGTTTTTCATATGATGAACTTTCCCTGCATTTCTGGGATGAAGCCTACTTGACCAGGTTGGATGATATTTTTTCTATATTGTTGTATACGGTTTGCCAGTATTTTGCTGAGAATTTAACATCAATATTCATCAGGGAAATTGGTCTGTAATTCTTCTTCTTTGTTGTATCTTAGAGTGGCTTGGGTATTAGGGTAATTGTGGCCTCATCAAAAGAGTTTGGCAATATTCCTTCAATTTCTATTGTGTGAAACAGCTTGAGGAGCATTGGTAATAGCTCATTTTTGAATGTCTGGCAAACTCTGCACTGAAACCATCTAGACCAGGGCTTTTCTTTTGAGATGGGGACATTTAATGACAGCTTCAATTTCCTTTAGGATTATAGGTCTATTTAGGTAATTAATTGGATATTCATTTAATTTTGGTTAATGGTACCTGGCCAGAAAGCTGTCTATTTCTTCTAGGTTTTCCAGTTTTTTGGTGTATAGCTTTTCATAGTATGACCTGATAATTCTCAGGATTTCATGAGGGTCTGTTGGTATGTCCCCCTTTTCATTTCTGATTGTTGATTTGGATACTCTCTCTCTGCTTTTTGGTTAGTTTGGATAAGGGTTTATCTATCTTGTTGACTTTCTCAAATAACCAACTCTTTGATTCATTGATTCTTTGTAATGTTCTTTTTGTTTCAATTCTATTGATTTCAACTCTAAGTTTGATCATTTCCTGCCATCTACTCCTTCTAGGTGACTTTGCTTCTAATTGTTGTAAGGTTTTCAACAGTGCTGATAGTTCTCTAATATAAGATTTCTCTAGATTTTTCATATTAGCATCTAGTGCTATAAATTTTCCTCTCAAAACTGCTTTCATTGTGTCCCACACATTTGGATACATTGTGGATTCATTTTTGTTAAAATCTAGGAAGTCTTTGATTTCATTTTAAATTTCTTCCTTAACCCCAAGGTGGTTCAGTTGAGTGATGTTTAGTTTCCATGAAATGGTTGGTTTTCTGTGATTTTTGATGTTGTTGAACTCTAACTTTAGGCCATCATGGTCTGATATGATACAAGGGACTATTTACACTTTTTTTGTCTATTGATATTTGCCTTATGGCCAATTATATGGTCAATTTTAGAGAAAGTTCCATTTGGTGCTGAGAAATAGGTATATTCCTTTGCATTTGGTTGGAAGCTTCTGTAAATATCTATTAATTCCATTTGCATCATAACCACTTTTAGACTCCTTATTTCTCTGTTGAGTCTCTGTCTGCTGACCTATTTAAGGTGAAAGTGGGGTACTGAGGTCTCCCACTATTAGGGTGTGAGAGTTCACATGGGATTTGAGTTTTAGTATTGTTTCTTTTACATAGATTGGTGCCCTTATATTAGGGGCATAAATATTCAGGATTGAAATCTCATCTTGACCAATTTTTATTGAGATGAATAAATAACGTCATTCTTGGTCTCTTTTAATTGATTTTAGTTTGAAGTCTACTTTGTTCGATATTTGGATGGCAACCCCAGCTTGTTTATTTGGACCATTTTATTTGAAAATGTTCTCCCAATCCTTTACTCTGAGCCTGTGTCTGTCTTTGTGGTTGAGGTGTGTTTCTTGTATGCACTTCTCTTCTTCTATCCATCGTCTTAGTGTGTGTCTTTTTATAGGTGAATTGAGTCCACTGATATTAAAGGATATTAATGACCACTGATTGATATTTCCTGTTATATTTGTTGGTGGGTTGTATGTATTTCCTTTCTCTGAACTTTTCTTCTGTGGGGTTATTGATTGTTTGTGGTTTCATCGGTGTATGGGATCCTTAGGTTGGAGTTTTCCCTCTAATTCTTTCTGAAGCTCTGGATTTGTAGATAGGTACTGTTTAAATCTGACTTATTCATGAAATATCTTGTTTACTCCATCTGTGGTTATTGATACTTTTGCTGGATACAGTAGTCTAGGTTGGTAGCCCCGCTCTTTCAGTATCTGTATAATTTCTGCCCAAGACATTCTTGCTTTCATCATTTCCATTGAATAGTCAGGTTTTATTCTGATTGTCTGCCTTTATAGGTAAGTTGTCCCTTTTCTTTTGCAGCTCTTAAAATTTTTTTGTTCTGTATGTTTTGCACCTTGACTATTATGTGGTGAGCATACTTTCTGGGGCATCTAATCTATATGGTGTCCTTGTGAGTTTGTTGTATCTTTATAGGCATTTCGTCTTTATTTTAGGAAAGTTTTCTTCTATGATTTTATTGAATACATTATCTATGCCTTTGAGTTGAAATTCTTCTCCTTCTTCTATTCCTGTTATTCTCAAGTTAGGTCTTTACATGCTGTCCCAAAATCCTGAACATTTTGTGTTATGGCTTTTTTAGTTTTAGTATTTTCTTTGATTGATGTATCTATTTCCATTATTAAGTCTTCCTCTCCAGAGATTCTCTCTTCCATCTCTTGGATTCTGTTGATTATGCTTGTGTCTGTAGTTCCAGCTCTTATCTTCAGGATTTTTATTTCCACCTTTGCCTCATTTTTTGTTTTTTATATTGCTTCTATTTCAGTTTAACTAAAGTTCTTGGGATGATTCTTTCATTTTTTGGTTTTGTTTTTCTTGGATTCCTTTCGAGGACTTGTTCATCTCTCCCAATTTTTTAAATATATTTAATTATTATGTATACAGTGTACAGAAGAGGACACCAGATCTCATTCTAGATGGTTGTGAGCCACCCTGTGGTTTCTGGGAATTGAACTCAGGACCTTTGGAAAAACAGTCATTGCTCTTAACCTCTGTACCATCTATCCAGCCTTTTAAAAAAATTATTTATTTTTCATCTCTTCCAATTTTTTGTTTGTATTTTTCTCTATTTCTTTATGGGAATTTTTTATATCCACTTTACAGCTTCAACAATCTTCATAAAGGTGTTTCTGCTATTGTTTCCTTCTGATTCCTCTTCATTGCTCTGTTCAGGTCTTGTAGTTGTAGAACCATTAGTTTCTTCTGGTGTTGTCTTGTTGTTCTTTATATTACTATATGTATTCTTGCACTAGTGTCTGCCCATATTTTCTATGATTCACAATTAGTCAGCTCCTATTCCATTCTTGCTAGAGGGTTTATGTTTCTCCTGTCTCTCTGAGCAAGTCCTCTGTGCAATCTTTGACTCTGCTCTGGACAGGGGACTGTTTTTCCAAGGCCCTCAGTCCTTGTGTGATGGTGCAGCTCACCCTGTAGATGGGGTCCAGCCTTCTGCTGGGGTGAGTCTGAGATCACACCCTTGGATGTGAGTCTGATCCTGAAGAGGAATTCTCCAGACTGTGGCCCAGGGGGTGGGAAATGCTCTGGATGGGGATTGAGTTTCAAAGCCCTTGGTCCTTGTCTTTGATTTGCATTTCACTCATAGCTAAGGATGTTGAACACTTCCTTAAATGTCTTTCAGCTATTTGAGATTCTTCTGTTGACAATTATCTGTGTAGAATTCTATTTGCTTTTTTAATTGGCTATTTGGTTTTTTGATATCTAGTTTCTTGAGTTCTTTATACATGTTGAGCATCAGCCCTCTGTCGAAAGTGAGATTGGTGAGGATTTTTTTCTCATTCTATAGGCTGATGTTTTGTCTTATTTACCATGGTATTTCCCTTACAGAAACTTCTCAGTTTCCGGAGACACCACTTATTAATAGATGCTCTCAGTGTCTGTGCTACTGGTGTTATATTTAAGAAGTTGTGTCCTGTGCCAATGTTTTCAAAGCTATTTTTTACTTTCTGTTCTATCAAGTTCAGTGTAAGTGGATTTATATTGACATTTTGATTCACTTGGACTTGAATTTTGTGCAGGGTTATCACAATATGGATTTATTTGCATTCTTCTACATGTTGACATCCAGTTATGCCAGCACCATTTTTTGAAGATGTTTTCTTTCATCCCTTGGACAATTGTGGTTTATTAGTCAAAAACCAGGTATTGATTGGTGTTTGGATTAATGTCAGGGTCTTCAATTTGGTTTCATTGGTTTCTATCAGAAATTTTATGCCAATTCCAAGCTCTTTTTACTACTATACGTCTACAGTAAAACTTGAAGCCAGGAATGGTGATGTCTCCAGAATTTACTCTATTGTATAATAGTGTTTTGGGTTTTTGCTTTTCCATTTGAAATTGATTATTGTTCTTTTGAGGTCTGTGAAGAATTGTGCTGAGCATTACATTAAATCTGTAGATTGCCTTTGATAAGATTGCCATTTTTACTATGTCTATCTTACCTATTTAAGAGCGTGGAAGATCTCTTCATGATCTGATATCTTCTTCAGTTTCTTTTTCCACCTCATAAACTTAAAGTTTCTGTCATACAGGTCTTTCATTTCATTGGTTAGAGTTACCCCAAGATATTTTATGTTATTTGTGGCTATTGTAAAAAAAATAGTGTTTTCCTGATTTCTTTCTTTATCTAGAAAGAGGCAACTCTTGAATATATGTGTTTGTGTGTTCTTGATAATAGAAGCTGGAAGCAAATTTTTAAAAGTTAATGCATCTCTTAATTTCTTAATCTCTTAGTTTCTGTTATAAAAATAGAAAGTTTTCTTTTGCATTCTTTTATATTACTCAATTTTTCTAATGTTCATAAATGGATTATAAGTAAAAAAAAAATGTGTGTATATTTTTACTAAGAAAGAGACTTACTTTCTTAGCACGTATCAAGTGACTGTAACCCATAATTTGAAAATTGCTGCCTAATGCAACCCAAATTCCTTTGAAATAGAACTTGTTCTTCTAGTGAGCAAGCTGCCACCTGAAAGTGAATTAGACACTTTTCTACCTTGAACAAAACAATAATTTTAAGGCATGGGAGTAAAGTAATGTTTCTGATAGTAAATGTGTTATCACATTCTGTAGGAATTGATTCAACTTTCCAAAGTGCCTGACACTTAGAAAATGGTTTATCTGCTATAAAAATTACATTCTTGTCATTCTCTGGGCTGTTGACTGACTTTTCAACACTAACTTCTTCAAACTCTTATTAGCATTGTTTAGAATTCAAAAGCATCCAGGGAAAAATGTTTCATTTTTCTGTTGAAATACAAAAAGTATTTCATTTGTTTGTAACTGTCTAAAAATATATTTGAAACTACAGAGGAAAATAATTCAAATAAATTTGGCTTATTACATAGTAGCTTTATTATACTTATAGAATAATACAATATGGGAAAACTTATCATATTGTCATATTTGTAATACCTCTAATAAGTTAGATTTAGTCAGTAATCTGTAAGGAATAGATTACAAAGTATGTAATTATACAAGTTGAGAATACTGAATACTGTATACATCTATTAACATGCTTGGGCATTAGTGAATTATGTCAAGGTTTTAGTTTAATTCAATGTTTAAGTTTAATATCATTTTATACAGTTAATAATTCCAGTGTAGTCATGAAAAATAAATAACCTTCTACTTTCTAAAGTTTCTAGAGATACAAGAAGCAGGAAAGAACAAAAAAGTTCAAAGAAAATAAATCAAAGGGGATTTGATGCTAAATGCTACACAATGATTAGAATTAAAACAGAAAAATAATATTTGTGGAAACACTTGTGAAATAGAGACAATAGAGGCAAGGTCTTCAGATAGTAATACTTTTCCAATGTTTGTGTTAGTCACTCTTTGTCACTGAGACATGTTGTTATCTACAAAAACAACTTAAGAAAAGAAGATTTATTTTGACCCAAGTTTCTTCATATTTCAATTTATGTTTTTATGCCTATGGAATATTATAGCAGAAGAGCATTGTGAGGGAAAGATGTTCATATTATGGCATCCAGGACACAGGGTGACAAGAAAGAAGAAGAAAATAAAACCTCTAAAAGCATATCTCAAGAATGTACTCTCTCCAATCAACCAAATCTCTAATGCTCCTTCAATATGTAATCATTAATGGATTAATCCATTGATGAACTTCAAACCTTTATGACCTAATCAGCTCACTATGACACCTCCATGTGTGCAGAGAGATTTGAACACAAAAGGCTTTTGAAGGAGTCTTGATATTTAAATCATAGTACACTGCCTTTACCCTCCTGAAAATTTTTGTCCACCTCATAAAGTAAAAAATATTCACTCTGTCTTCAAGAGCACCCATAGATATAACAATCACATAATTTATAAAATTTGTAATCTTAAATTGTCTTCTGAGACTAAAGTCAAGCTCTTAACTATGTGTTCCCATGGGAGAAAAGGAAAATGACAGAATTCTAAAATTCATTGATGGTATATGGTCCACATTCCCATTCTAAAAGAGAAAAGTAGCAAGGCAGATATAGACCAAAGCAATATTTAACATCCAGCTATAATTCTAAGCTCATGTCTAACACCTGAATCATATGATAGTTAATGTGACTTCCAAGATACCATGTGACATTGAATATTGTTGCTCATGTGATCTCTCTTTTAGAACAGCTCTACTTACTGCCTGTGACTTTCCTTGGTAAATGTTGCATAATTCAACATCTCTTACTTTCTGTGGTCTCTATGTCAGCTTCAGATGCCATAATTTTATACATTCCTCTATTAGGAAATTTCTGCAAAGACTGTGACACTGCCAAGCATTGCTTTGCAGGCTAGATATTTCTCTGAAATTTTGGTGAAAGTTTCAAAAGTAAATTGTCCATGTCACCATAGCAAGTAATCAACCTGAGCAATATGAAAAGCATCCTAGACAGTGTCTATCTTGCAAAGACCTATTCCACCAAACAAGCCTTAGTAAGTCACTCCATATGAACTAATCAATAGATCAATTTACTGAAGAAAGTAGCATCTTCATGACTATCACATTAAGCAGAAAATGAAAATATGGAGAAGAACCACAACCTAGAATAATGAGTAATACAAAAAAAAAAAAAAAAAAACAGAACCAGATCATGCTTCCTATTGTGCCAATGACTCATCTGCCATTGCTAACTAATAAATTATTAAACTGGTGAGTATAGATCCATTTAATTGTATTTGTCTACAGTTAGAAAGGTCTTTAAAACCCCAAATGTAAAAGTTTACCCTGTGCACAACACTTTTTATAGTGGCTGATAGGTGTTAAGAGCCTTTAGAAATATAAGTGTTGGGAAATTGATTTTGAAAAGAATGTTGTAAAATAGAATTTTAAGTACACACTATTATTATTATTAAGTGGACTCTATCAAATTCGTATTATTCCAGTTGGGAGCTCAAGAACAGATAATATTCTGCAAGATTGCTAAGTAATAAATTTTAATTAAGGATTTACATGTGATTAGTTTGTATTGTAAACTTCAGTATTTTCTAAAGATAATATGTTGTGCAAATAAAAATGACCAAAAGAACTATTACTCTTGAGTCTGATGTTGACTGCAGATACATAAGTGACTCTGAGTAGATCAATCAGTAAACATAACAAAATATACTTCTGTTTCATGCAAGACTTTTTATAATGCATATGATTGATTGCCTTTATGAGCACCACTCCACTCCCTATGTCCCTATATGGCACTAGTGTTTTAAGGGTAAATATTGGACTGACAAAAGGAAAAGTGATGGCTTTCTACATATTTTTAGTAAATCCTCATTGAATAGGAGTAATGGAGCAATTATACTTTTGTGTGAGTGTGTGTGTGTGTGTGTGTGTGTACATGTGTCTATCTGTCTGTTTTGTTTGGTTTGGGCTATGTTTTGTTTTTTGAGACAAAGTTCTTATGTATAGATTGACCTGTCTCCTGAGTGCTGAAATTAAAGTTGTGTGCCACAACTGCCTGGCTCAAGTAACTATATTTTTCAATAATTCATATAAAGTATATATATAGGGAGCTGTAAATGATGAATAGGGAGTGATTAATGAAGGAGTAGTTTATAAATTTTAATGGTTCAACATATTACAGAACTCAGATTCATAATTCTTTCAGCATACTTAATTGAGATCAATATCATATTTACAAAGATACTTGAAGTTGTGTCTGCTCTTCAAGAGCATGTGAACCTGGGCTGACCAGTATTATTGTCAAAGTCTTTTTTTGAAAAAAATTATTTTTTATACTATGTATTCTGATTGTGGTTTTCTCTCCCCCAACTCTTCCCAGAACTTGTCTACTTCCCCACCCACTGAAATTCATACCCCTTCTTTACTGCTTCCATTCAACACAAACAAGCATCTAAAAAATGTAATAATAAAATGATATAAGAAAACTAAAAACACACATATCAGATTGAAACAAAACAAACAGAATCAAAAGAGTCAAAGGAAAAGCACAAGAAATACATACAAACTCTGAGACACACACTTTCTCACATAAAGAAAGCCTATAACAACAAAACTAGGAAAGGTAACTTTTATGTAAAAGATTTATAAGGAAAAGTTGTGAGTCTTGGAAAGTTTGTGGGGCCATTGGCAGTAAGATCAGGATTTATCTCTAGTGTATGAACTGATTTTTGGAGTCCATTCCCTATAGAGGATTATCTTGTTCAGCCTTGATACAGTGGAAAGAGACTTGGTCTTGCAGTAGGACCAAAATTTGTTGACTTCTCATGAGAGAAATTGTCCTCTGAGGAGTGGATGTGGGTGGTCTAGGAGATGCTGGGGGGAGGGGGAGTTGGAGATAAGGGCAAATGTAGTTGGTAAGTAAAATAAAAAACTTTCAAATAAAAAGTAATTAAATAAAAGATGTGTAAGGTCAAAAAATAAAAAAAAGAACAATCTAGGACTATCCCATAGTTGTGTTGGCCATCTACTATAATGCATCTGCCTTGCCTGCTGTCTGCAGCAGAAATAACAGACAGTAGCATTCCCTGATTAACAACCAACTTCCAGCCAGGGTTTACTGCTACTGGCAAACAAATACAAAATATCTTAACTGAAATATTAAAGTCAATTACACAAAATGAGTTGTTCATTATTAATTTACCTGTACTGTCATTTGCTGATGTATACTAAAGAGTATGCATATTTATGCTGCCTGATTTTAAAAAATGGTTAAATTCTTAAGACAAATGGAATTGAGAACAAAACTAGGACTTCATTGTATTTCTATGAAATTTCCTAAATGATTACTTTACCAAGTGATGATATTTATCCAAGAAAATAATCTACCAGACTCTTTGTTTAGCTTAGGGTAGCTCATACGATTAGATATTATATTCTAATCAATCTACATATTCATAAATATTATGTGACATATAATTTATTTCCTCTAACTTTTTTGGAATATTAATAGTATCATTTTAATTAATTCACTTGACTTAAATAATAGTTCCATTGTTCTTCACACTGCTACTTTTTACCGAAGAAATCAACTACATTACCTATTTTGTATGCAATCAATAATTAAAGGGTTTATGTAATAATAAAACCAGACATGGTGTTGAAAGCCCATAACCCACCCCTCAGGAAGTTGAGGAAATGGTTTTAAATTTAAGGACATTACAGTTAGACTCTTGGTGTAAAAACACACAGCTTTCACTTTTAAAAGACCAAGTTTTTATCTGGAGTTAAATTTAAATGACCATGGACTAGAAATACAGATTCACAAAACCCTGAAATCCATGTTTTAATGTGGAAGCAGTCTCATGACATTTTTATAGAAACTGAACATAGAATACCATAAATCGAGGTATTTTAAAAATGACATTTTAGAAATATTAGATAGGTCATTTCCACGAAATGGAATGTTCTCTCCTATAGGCCTCAGATGCTAATGAATGATATTCTTAGCATTTGGATTGGTGAAGCTAGTGGTCTATTAACAAATTCTAAAAGGTTTTTATCATTAGTCACCATGATGGTAGTTGCAACACAGAACTGGGTAAGGAATGATTGTTCATGGAGCTTAAACTTATATGGGTTAAGATACTTAGGCTGAATGTGGAGATGGAAAGAGAACTCACAGGATATCCCTGGCTAGGTCTCCAACCAATAGTGAAGGTGTTGCCTAGACTTTACTTCCTCTATAATCAAATGAAGAACCATCCTAAGTGTCATCACAGAACCTACATCCAACAATGAATAAAAGTGGAAGCAAAGATACATGGCTGAGCACTGGGCTGAGCTCCTGATCCAGCTGAGATCAGGGGAGAAGTGTCTCTATGAAGAAGTGGATAGGGATTACACGGAAAATTCCCACAGTGATGAATGGCTGGAGATCTGGGAAGTTCACTGAATCAACAGTCACTGGGGAACAATCAGAAAAAGGAGCTAGGCCCTCCAAGAGTAGGCAACTGTCGATTGACATGGGAAGTATATGGAATCTTGAGCAGTGGGATTAGACTGTGTTTCTGTGCATGGACTGGCACCACAGAGCCCATTTCCTCCAGAGGAAACCTAACTCAGTCTTGGTATTAGGATGAGGAAATCAGACTTGCCTGGAGTGGATGTGCCATGCTTAGCTGACCTAACTTGGGACTTCTTGCCCTTTTGGGGGAGGGAATGGGGAGGGACAGGGTGAAGAATGACTAAAGTAGATTGGGAGAAGGGAAAGGAGGGGGAGCAAGGGGATACATGGAAACAAAGACTTCATTATGTATATAATAAAAAAGTTACTTAGGCTGTGCACCTGCAACATTCCAACCTCCCCACATCACTACAGCTCAAATCATTCTATCAGTCCTGTAAGATTCAGCTTTCCAAGATTTCTAGCTCACAACTTTTCTCTAAAGTTATTGACAAATCACTAGTAAAAGATAAATATCCATGAATAGCAAATGAAATATTTAGAAAGCAGAAATATTTTTATTCATAGTCAAATTTAATGTTTTGTAATCATTTTTATTGTTAGTAGAATTTGTATATGCCATTCTTTAGTGGTCTGAAAATGATTTCTCCATTTGTGTGGTTTAATATTTTCATTTTTTATTGAAAATAGATTCTTTTGTCACACAATAAACCCTGATTACAGTTTTCCCTCCCTCTACTCATCCCAGGTCCTCTCCACCTCCCTTCCCCTTCTGATCCACTGCCTTTCTGTTTCTCATTAAAAGCAGTCTTCAAATAAATAACAGCCAAGCATTACATGTTTTAATTCCACATTTTAATTCAACAAATAGATACTTCCAATTATAGTCATTTAAAAAAGTATATTCTGAGTGGTAAAACATGTAAACTAGGCGAAGGATTTGAGAAAAGAATTTATCAGTACACATCTGCACTTGTACACATGCCATTATACACATATGAACATGTTTTCTAAATCCTATTTTATTCTTTAAATTGCACATTTTTTTCTCATAGACAGAAATTGCTACTTTGACAATAAGTATAGTTCTTCAGGAAAGAGCCACAGGTAACAAAATGTTTCATATAATTACCTTGGATCTGTAGAATCACATTTTCCTTAATAAGCAAAAAAACTGTCTTAACAACTTAGAAATTAAGGCCTACAATGACATCACACTTTATAGAAGGTGGATGGATGATGCATATGCACTTTATACAAATGGCTGGATGATGCATCTCTGATCAATACCAGTGATTCATTGTTAAACATATGTTTGCAAAAAGGACTAGTAATTTAGGGTAAAACACTGTGGTAGCATGATAAATAGTTGGGACTGGGAATACATGTGGGAAAATGCTAAGTATCTGAAAGGATTGTCAAATCAAGAAGTCTACAGAATCAGAAACAACTGCCCTCTCAATAGAGTATATTTTATTGAAGGAGAAGAGCATAAGTATACATGGGAAAGTTACAGAGAAGGCTTAAATATAGGCAGAAACAAATAGGCCTCATAGGCATCATCCCGAATACCTTCCAAAAACCTGGACTGTAAAAATGATTTTATCCTGGAAACTTTACTTGAATAAAACAAATCCTATCTTTGTTCTTTCATACACCTTTCTGGGGAAAATCAAAACTGAGTTGCTGAGAAATTAGTGCTACTTTGCACTTCTGTACAAAGATGATTTCCACCATTTAAAATCACTTATTAATCTTCATTTGCAAGGTTTCACTAAATATAACCATTTTGGATTATAATGAATTTTATATATCCTTCTTTCTTCTTTGGATACAAGTAGTTGCTTGTAAGCATGTTTGTTAATTTATTCTTAACAGATTACTGGAGGAAGTTATGATAAGGATTAAACTATTTAATATCTGTGCAGGTCTAATTCTCCTAATTGGTGTCTTCATTAACATCTTTAATAAAATCCTTAGTGAGCTCAGTGTCCTCTTAATTGCTTTGCTTATTTCCTTTGAAAAATAAAGGCAGTCTGTGCTTTTGTAGGCTTACACTTAACCTATTGACCTTATTTATTGGTTGTGTAAATTTTCTCCTAAAATATCTATTTTAATAATTTTATTTTCTAATATCTAAGGCTTCTTTGATAGTGTTTTCACAAATAAAAGACTTACTAAGACACACTTCTACACACATATTTCTGTTTAATTAAATTTCAAAATGAATTTTAAAGCAAATACGGAGGTATGTATATACTACAGGTTGGTTTTATTTTTCATCTTTAGAAAGGCTCAGTTTTCTACATAAAATATTTAAAGATTGGCAAGTTTGCTTTGGCATATGAGCACTTGTCAATAAAGTGGTGTTAATTTTATCATGCATTTTCTCAAAACAATAATCATATGTTCTGAATTTCAGAATACTATATTACCATTATGGAAATTTTAAAAAAGTGTACAAGATGCCTTGATATTTGAAATTTATGTGAAGGCTTGAATTAATTTATAAACTCTTATAACATAACAGAACCAAACAGTTTGTATCTTCAGAATACAGAATTAGAAAAATTTCTTAGGTCACTTAGATGGCATGATATAAAAACTTCAATTTCTTTTAATTGTATGTATTTCATATTGCTTCCATGAGTTCTGAAGTAAACTGGTTAACATAATTATTTAAATTATTCAGTTTTAATATTACGGTTTTATAATTCTGCCAAAGTAAGTAAAAAATAAAAAGATCAAATAGGGTTTTTTTTTGGTATTTTCTTATCTATTAGTGAAATCTTTTGTTTTTTGGCTTTTTTAACGTAGTCATTTACTTTTACTTACTGCATTCTTTACAGAATGGCACACTTACCTAGTTCACATATACATTAAAGATGACACTCATTTTATAAGACAAAAAAATAATAATACAACAAACCTCTCTACATAGTAGAAATAGTCTCATTTCATGTATTTCTATATGCTCTTGGAGTTGTCAGTTTGTTAAAGTAGAAAAACCAGCTAGCATCTGTCCTAGTGAGAATCATATAGTTTTATCTGGTCAAAATACAAAATAACAATATAATTCCTTGGGACTCCTAACATTGGGACTGGGGGCTGACTCTGGCTCTTTTTCCTGTTCTTGGGATGCTTCATCCCTTACTTCACCCAGTCTTAATATGAGGGGAGGTGCCCTGTTATTCCAACTTGGTAAACTATGTCTAGTTGATACCCTTGGAGGCCTGTGCTTCTCTGAAGAAAAAGGAGGAGGGGTAAATGGGGTCTTCTGGGAGGAGGGGAAGAAAGAGAAACTGCAATTGGGATGAAGTACATGTGAGAAGAATAACATTTTTAAAATTAATAAAAATTAACAATGTAAAAATAGAATCTATAAACATCCAGCCAAAAGAATTTCACAGACTATTTGAAAACTTTATTTTTAAAATATATTATGTTACTTTTTCCTTAACATGTACAACTACATAAATAAACAAATCAAAACAGAGAAAATTTACAACATTAATTTCCTGCACATTTCAGTAGCATTCTAATTTAGCAAGAGTAATCTGTCAATATTTGTAAGTAATCTTTTGTAGGAATAAGCAAGATTGTACTAAAAGAATCTACAAAAGTAGCTTTCTAGATGATTTGATTGATGTATATGAATTAAAAATTAAAATATGCTCCATTCATTTTATTTTAATAAAATGATAATATGACTTACAAATAAATTGTATATATTTCGTACTTTTATCATAAAAGTGTAATTTAGCTGTAGGCTTTCACTAAAAATAAGAAACAGTGAGTGGGTCAGCCAGTCTGGGGGTCGGTGGGTTCTTCAGGACCAGTATGGCCAGGAGCCTGTGAGAGGCTCGGCTTAGACAATTAGAATCATGCCTCTCCAACTTGACATCAAGAGAAAGCTAACTGCTAGATCTCATAGAGTTAAGAGTGTGGATTTACATCCTACAGAGTCATGGATGTTGGCTAGTCTTTACAATGGCTCTGTGTGTGTGTGTGTGTGTGTGTGTGTGTGTGTGTGTGTGTGTGTGTGTTTGTGTGTGTGTGTGTGTGTGTGTGTGTGTGTGTGTGTGTGTGTGTGTGTGTGTGTGTGCTTGGAATCATGAAACTCAAACACTGGTAAAGAGGTTTGAAGTATGCAATCTTCCTGTTTGAGCTGCAAAGTTTGTTGCAAGGAAGAACTGACGAGTGACAGGAGTGGATGATATGCAGATCAGAGTGTTCAATTAAAACACCCTGGAGAGAGTGCATATGTTTGAAGCACACTCAGATTATATTCGATGTATTGCTGTTCACCCCTCCCAGCCATTCATTCTTACTAGTAGTGATGATATGCTTATTAAGCTCTAGGACTGGGACAAAAAAATGGTCTTGTTCACAAGTGTTTGAAGGACACATGCATTACATTATGCAGACTGTGATAAACCCCAGCAATCAGTTTGCCAATGCATCTCTGGACAGGACTATCAAAGTGTGGCATCTAGGCTCTTTATCATCAAACCTCACTCTGGAAGGACACGAGAAAGGCATGAATTGCATTGATTACTACAGTGTTGGCAACAAGCCATTACCTCATTTCAAGTGCAGATGACAGGCTTGTTAAAATATGAGATTATCAGAATAAAACTTGTGTGGAGACCCTGGACGGCATGCCCAGAACGTGCCATGCGCAAGCTTCCATCCTGAGTTGCCCATCATCATCACAGGGTCAGAGGATGGAACGGTGAGAATCTGGCATTCCAGCGTCTACCGGCTTGAGAGCACACTGAATTATGGCATAGAAAGGGTATAGTATGTAACCAGTCTAAGAGGATCCAGTGACATCACTGTGGGCTATGATGAAGGGAGTATCATTGTTAAGCTTGGTCAGGAGGAACCTGCCATATCCATGGATGCCAATGGAAAGATAATCTGGTCAAGCATTCAGAAGTCCAGCAGGCCAACCTAAAAGCAATGGGCAATACCGAAATTAAAGATGGAGAAAGATTGCCACTGGCAGTAAAGGATATGGGCAGTTGTGAAATATATCCACAGTCTATTCAGCACAATTCTAAGAGGTGGTTTGTTGTGGTATGTGATGTTGGGAAGTATATCATCTACACAGCAATGGCTTTGAGAAACAAGAGCTTTGGGTCTGCCCAGGAGTTTGCATGGGCCCAAGATTCTTCAGAGCATGCAATAAGAGAAAGTTGTGCTTGCTTTCGCAGCATATATACTAAAATTGGAATGATACAGAGAAGATTACCATGGCTCCTGTGCAATAAGAGAAAGCAACAGTGTTGCAAAGATATTTAAGAATTTTAAGGAAAAAAAGTCATTTAAACCTGATTTTGGAGCTGAAAGTATCTATGGGGGCTTCTTGCCGGGAGTCAGGTCTGTGAATTGCTTGGCCTTCTATGCCTGGGACAATACCGAACTCATCCGCAGAATTGAAATTCAGCCCAACCATATTTTCTGGCCTTACTCTGGAGAGCTAGTTTGTATTGCCATTTTTTTACTCTTAAATATATTTATCAGAAAAAGTCTGGGCTTCACAGAAAACACATGAGGGAGTTCCTGAAGATGACATTGAAGATGCCTTTGAGGTTCTTGATGAAATTCAGGAAATTGTGAAAACTGGGTTGTGAGTAGGTGATTGGTTCATTTACACAAGTTCTGTCAACAGATTAAGCTGCTACTTTGGAGGAGAAGCTGTCACTATTGTCCACTTGGACAGGACAATGTACCTTCTGGGCTATATTCCTAAGGACAATAGGCTTTATCTGGTGGATAAGAAATTGAACATTGTTAGCTACTCTCTGCTGGTTTCAGTCCTGGAATGAACTGTCATGCTGAGGGATTTCACCATGGTGGGTAATGTCCTCCCTACCATTCCCAAAGAACAGAGAACCAGAGGTGCACACTTTTTGGAAAAACAGGGTTTCAAGCAGCAAGCACTTACAGTATCTACAGATCCTGAACATTGTTTTGAGCTTGCTCTTCCACTTGGAAAGTTGAAAATTGCTTACCAGTTAGCAGTGGAAGCAGAGTTGGAGCAGAAGTGGAAACCCCACGCTGAACTCGCCGTTAGTATATGTCAGTTCAGCCTAGCCCAGGCGTGTTTGCACCATGTCCAGGATTATAGGGGTCTGCTCCTATTGGCCTTGGCGTCTGGAAACACCAGTATGGTGAACAAGTTAGCAGATGGCACAAAGAGAGATGGCAAAAACAACGTGGCATTCATGAGCTACATTTTACAGGGCAAGCTTGATGCTTGCCTAGAGCGCTTGATCACAACAGGAAGACTTCCAGGGCCCACACTTACTCAGCCAGGTCTCAGGGGTAGTGAAGCTGTGCAGGGAGAGTCTCTCTCCAAAATCAATCAGAAAGCAGCAGAATCTCTTGCTGACCCCACAGAATAGGAAAACCTTTTCCCTGGTTTAAAGGAAGCCTTTGTTGTTGAAGAATAGGTCAAAGAGACACATGTGGATTTGTGGTTAGCCAACCAGTACCGCTTTGTCACGCCAAGTGAAGAGAGAAATGTTATGGAAGAGGCAAAAGGCTTTCAGGCCTCAAGAGGTCAGCAGGAACGGAAACCTGCATCTAGCCCAGTCATCATGGCCTCCCAAACTACTCAGAAAGAAGAAAACGGCTTACTAAAACTAGAAGTTAATTTGCATAATTTGGAATTAGATGATATTGACACAACAGACATCAATCTGGCTGAAGATATTCTGATGACTGAGCACAGATTGCCATTTACTTCAAAAACAAAACGAGACAAATTGATTACCTTGGTGACTGGAACTATGGAAATTCCTTGATTTCCATATGTAAACAAGGGGGAACACAGCCATTTCCTCATCTTCAGAGGAGTTGATGGGTAGCATTTAAGTTACCTACCCCTTGTTGGCTGAAACAGACATTCACTTTTGTTTTCATATTATCATTAGACCATCTCTCATAAAATCTTGTGAACTAAAAAAAAAAAAAGAAACAGTGATAACTAACTAATAAAACAATAGAAAATTTTACAAAACTTTTTCTTTTTTTGTTTTTTTTTCTTTATTTATTTTGTATTTATCAAGAAAAATAGTAAATTGAATTTAAAATGCTGATAAGTTAACAATAACTATAAAGAAGATAAAAATCATAAGCATGACTTATCAAGGGTGATAATGCAAATAAGATTGCTACACATATATTTACTTTGTGTTCAGCTTTCCCTCTGAATTCTTTTTTGGCATCCCTGTATATCCCCATTCAGGGCCCTTCCCTCTCCCACCACATCAGGTCATTTTTTCTTCTCCACAACTTCCCATCCCCTCCCTGGGCAGGGAGCAGACAGTCCTATGGTCACACTGACCCAATAATGCTTAGATCAATCTCCACTCCTGGTAAATCCACTTTTGTCCCCTCTCCCTCAAGAGTGAGTCACGTGTTCCTATAGTTGGAGTAGGATCCGAAGGGTCAGTCCAGGGTGTTTCTGATCACAAACAGTTCAATGGTTGTAGATAGCAGCTTGGGCGTGCTTGGCTTTTTTTTCTTGTTTGTTTGTTTAGAGACCACTAATGAGTGAGTACATCCCCTGCTTATCTCTCAGAGTTTGTGATACCTCTCTCAGGAGGATATTCTCTAAATCTATCCATTTGCCTAAGTATTTTAGGATATCATTTTTTCTTACTGCTGAGTAGTATTCCATTGTGTAGATGTAGCACAGTTTGTTAATCCACTCTTCAGTTGAGGGACATCTAGGTTGTTTCCAGGTTCTTGCTATTACAAATAATGCTGCTATGAACATAGTTGAGCTAATACCTTTGGAGTGTGACTGTGCATCTTTAGGGTATACACCCAGAAGTGGTATTGCTGAGTCCTTGGGGAGATTGATTGACAATTTTCTGAGAAACCGCCATATTGCATTCCAAAGTGGCTGAAAAAGACTACACTCCCACCAACAATGGAGGAGTGTTCCCCTTGATCTGCATCCTCTCCAACATAGGCTGTCATCCGTGCCTTTTCTCTTAGCCAATCTAACAGGTGTTAGGTGGTATCTCAAAGTTGTTTTGATTTGCATTTGTCTGATGGGTAAAGATGAGGAGCACTTTTTCAAGTGCCTTTCAGCAATTCGTAATTCCTCTGCTGAGAATTCCCTTTTTAGATCTGTACCCCATTTTTTGATAGGGTTATTCAAGGTTTTGGGCTCTAGATTCTTGAGTTCTTTATATATCTTAGAGATCAGACCTCTGTCACTTGTAGGGTTGGTGAAAATCTTTTCCCATTCTGTAGGCTGTCATTTTGTCCAATTGACAGTGTCCTTGGCTTTACAAAAGCTTCCTAGCTTCAGGAGATCCCACTTACTGATTGTTCGTCTTCCTGTCTGTGCCACTGGTGTTATATTTAGGAAATGGTCACCTGTGCTAATTCGTAGAAGTTTATTTCCCACTTTCTTTTCTATGAAGTTAAAAGTGGCTGGGTTTAGGTTGAGGTCTTTGATCCACTTGGATTTGAGTTTTGTGCAGGGTGACAGGCTCGGAACTATTTGCATTTTTCTACACACTTCCATCCAGCTATGCCAACACCATTTGTTAAATATACTATCTTTTTCCCATTGAACGTTTTGGGCCTCTTTGTCAAGGATCAGGTGTTCATAGGTTTTTGGGTTAATGTCTGGATCCTCAATTCTATTCCATTGGTCCACAAGTCTGTTTTAATGCCAGTACCAGGCTGTTTTTATTACTGTAGGTATATAGTATAACTTGAAGTCAGTGATGGTGATACCTCCTGAGGTTTTTTTGTTGAGTAAAATTGTTTTGGCAATCCTGGCTTTCCTGTTATTCCAAATGAAATTGAGTATTGTTCTTTCATGGTCCAAAAAATATTGTGTTGGGATTTTGATGGGCAGTGCATTGAATCTGTAGATTGCCTTTGGTAGAATTGCCATTTTTACTATGTTGATCCTACCAATCCAGGAACATGGGAGAGCTTTCCATTTTCTGATATCCTCTTCAATTTCTTTCTTCAGTGATTTAAAATTTTTGTCAAATACATCTGTTACTTCTTTGGTTACAGTTACTCCAAGGTATTTAATACTATTTGCAGCTATTATGAAGGGTAGTGTTTCTCTCATTTCTTTTTCAGCTCTTCTATCTTTAGTGTATAGAAGGGCTACTGATTTCTTTGAATTAATCTTGTATCCTGCTACATTGCTGAAGGTATTTATCAGATGTAGCAGTTCCTTGGAAGAATCTTGTTGGTCACTTATGTATACAATCATATCATCTGCAAATAGAGATAACTTCACTTCTTCTTTTCCAATTTGTATCTCCTTAATCTATTTTCATTCCCTTATTGCTTTAGCTAAAACTTCAAGAACTACATTGAATAGATAAGGGGAGAGAGGACATCCTTGTCTAGTTCCTGATTTTAGTGGGAGTGCTTTGAGTTTTTCTCCATTAAGTTTGATACTGGCTGTTGGCTTGTTGTAAATCACCTTTATTATATTTAGGTATTCTCCCTGTATTCCTGATCTCTCCAGGGCTTTAATCATAAAGGAGTGTTGGATTTTGTCAAAGACTTTTTCAGCATCTAAGGATATAGTCATGTGGTTTTGTTTCTTTAGTTTGTTTATATGATGGATAACATTTACAGTTTTTCGTATGTTAAACCAGCCCTGCATTTCTGGGATGAAGCCAACTTGGTCGTGGTGGATTATATCTTTTGTACATTGTTGTATACGGTTTGCCAAAATTTTGTTGAGAATTTTCACGTCTATATTCATGAGGAAAATTGGTCTGTAATTCTCCTTCTTTGTTGTGTCTTTGAGTGGCTTAGGTATTAGGGTGATTGTGGCCTCACAAAAGGAATTTGGCAATATTTCTTCAGTTTCTACTTTGTGAAATAGTTTAAAGAGTAACGGTAGTAATTCTTCTTTGAATGTCTGGTAGAATTTGGCACTAAAACCATCTGGACCAAGGATTTTATTTTTGGGGAGGTTTTTAATGACAGTTTCAATTTCCTTAAGGGTCATAGGCCTGTTTAGGTAATTAATATGATCTTCATTTAATTTTGGTAGATGGTACCTGTCCAGAAAGCTGTCCATTTCTTCTAGGTTTTCCATTTTTGTGGAATAGAGATTTTCAAAATATGATCTGATAATTCTCTGTATTTCCTGAGGGTCAGTTGTTATGTCCCCCTTTTAATTTCTGATTTTGTTGATTTGAACACACTCTCTCTCTGTTTTTTTGATTAGTTTGGCTAAGGGCTTATCTATCTTGTTAACTTTCTCAAAGAACCATCTCTTAGATTCATTGATTCTTTGTATTGTTCTTCTTGTTTCAATTGTATTGATTTCAGCTCTAAGTTTGATTATTTCCTGCCATCTACTCCTTCTAGGTAAGTTCGCTTCTAATTGTTCTAAGGCTCTCAGCTGAGCTGTTAGGTCTCTAGTGAGGGATTTCTCTAGGTTTTTCATATAGACATCTAGCACTATGAATTTTCCTCTTAAGACTACTTTCATTGTGTCCCACAAGTTTGGATATGTGGTGGATTCATTTTTATTAAATTCTAGGAAGACTTTGATTTCTTTAATTTCTTCCTTGACCCAGAGATGGTTCAGCTGATTGATGTTTAGTTTCCATGAGTTGGTATGCTTTCTTTGGGCTTTGATGTTGTTGAACTCTAACTTTAGGCCCTGGGGGTCTGATATATTACAAGGGATTATTTCCATTTTTTTTGTATCTGTTGATATTTGCTTTATGACCAATTATGTGGTCAATTTTGGAGAAAGTTCTATGAGGAGCTGAGAAATATGTATATTCCTTTGCGTTTGGGTGGAAGGTTCTGTAGATATCTATTAAATCCATTTGCATCATAACATCTTTTAGACTCCTTATTTCTCTGTTGAGGTTCTGTCTGGTTGATCTATCCAGGCTTGAAAGTGGGGTATTGAAGTCTTTCACTTTTAGGGTGTAAGAATTGATGTGGGATTCGAGCTTTAGCAGTGTTTCTTTTACATAAGTAGGTGCCCTTATATTAGGGGCATAAACATTCAAGATTGAAATCTCCTCTTGACCAATTTTTCCTGTGATGAATAAGTAGTGACCATCTTGGTCCCTTTTAATTGCTTTTAGCTTGAAGTCCACTTTGTTAAATAGTAGGATTGCAACCCCTGCTTGTTTCTTGGGACCATTTGACTGGAAAATCTTTTCCCAACCCTTTACTGTAAGCCTATGTCTGTCCTTGTGGTTGATGTGTGTTTCTTGTAGGCAACAGAAGGATAGCTTCTGTTGTTGTATCCATCTTGTTAGTGTGTGACGTTTTATAGGAGAGTTGAGTCCATTGATATTAAGGGAAATTAGTGACCATTTATTGATATTTCTTGCCATTTTTCGTGGTAACTTGTTTGTATTTCCTTTCTCTGGAGTATTCTTCTTTGGAATTATTGATTATTTGTGATTTCGTGGGTGTATCTGGGGTCCTTAGGTTGGAGTTTTACCTCTAATGCTCTCTGTAGTGCTGGATTGGTTCATAGATATTCTTTCAGTCTAACTTTGTCATGAAATATCTTGTTTACTCCATCTATGGTGATTGATAATTTTGCAGGGTATAGTATTCTAGTTTGGCAGCCATGCTCTTTTAAAGTCTGTATAACTTCTGACCAAGCCCTTCTAGCTTTCATTGTTTCCATTGAATAGTCAGGCATTATTCTGATGGGTCTGCCTTTATATGTGAGCTGGCCCTTTTCTTTTGCAGTTCTTTATTTTTTTTCTTTGTTCTATATGTTTTGTGGCTTGATTATAATGTGGTGTCCTGACTTTTTTGGGGGGTCATATCTATTTGGTGTTCTGTAAGCTTCTTGTATCTTTATAGGCAATTCCTTCTTCATGTTAGGGAAGTTTTCTTCTATGATTTTATTGAAAACATCATCTGTGCCTTTGAGCACAGATATTCTTCTCCTTCTTCTATTCCTATTAATCTCAAATTAGGTCTTTTCATGGTGTCCCAGATTTCTTGAACATTTTGAGTTATGGCTTTTTTAGTTTTACTGTTTTCTTTGACTGATATATCTATTTGAGCTACTGAGTCTTCCACTTCAGAGATTCTATCTTCTGTCTCTTGAACTCTGTTTGTTATGCTTGTATCTGTGGTTCCAGCTTTTTTCTTCATATTTTCTATTTCCATCTTTGCCTCATTTTGTGCCTTTTTTATTGCTTCTATTTCACCTTTTAGTTCCTGGTATGTTTCTTTCATAGATTTGTTCATCTCTTCCAATTTTTTTGTTTGTATTTTCTTCTATTTCTTTAAGGCTATTTTTCATATCTTCTTTGAGAGCTTCGATGATCATCAAAAAGGAATTTTTGGTGTTACTTCCTTCTGTTTCCTTTTCATTGCTCAGTTCAGGTCTTATATTTGTAGGATCGTCACTTTCTTCTAGAGTTACCTTGTTGTTCTTTATTTATTATGTAAATTTTTGCACTGGCATTTGCCCATGGCCTTAGTGGTTCACAATTAGGTGGCTCCTAGTCAGTTGTGGCACTCGGGCTTGTGTGTCTCCTGTGACCTCTGAGGAAAAGGTCTGCTCAATCACTATTTCTGCACTGTGCAGGGTACTGAATTCCAAGTCTTCAATCTTGCTCTGTGTGACCAATTGGAGGCGGGATGGTGGCCCTGCTAACTCCCTTAGCAGCAGCTGGGGGGACTATGAAAGGCAGAGTTTATCTCTGCCTGCTCCAGAGTGTGCTGGGACATGCTCTGTAGCCAGCACCCATCCTGGAACCGGAACCGAAACTGAAACCGGAACCGACGGTATCTGATGGGAGCTCAACTCTCCTCTGCCTGGCAGGGATACAGGCACTGGGGCCTGCTGACCCCTCCTCATTTCTGGGCGGGGTCTGAGTCTGTCCTTCAGGGTCCCCAGTCCTTATCTGTTTGCTCAGTTGGAGGTGGGTAGCCATGCTAATTCCCTCACCAGCAGCTGAGGGGGACCTTGACAGGCAGAGTTTATCTCCACCTGCTCCAGAGTGTGCTGGGACAAGCTCTGCAGATACCATCCGGTCCTGGAACCCAGAGAAATACTTTTAATGAAGACAGTAATGGCTAAAATATGTATGAACCTGTTCAAGTTCAAGGTTGACAAGTCACTGACTAACATAATACCATTTCTTTTTCTGGCTTTTATTCCAGCCATAACAATGTCTAAGAAATATCTTTCACATTAAAATTTAAAATTATAAAGTGTATATCATAATAGAATCTCTTATGGAAATATGGACAAGATTTTCTATCTATGTTAATAAAAATAATATTGTATTTATCTGTACTATAGTCCAAAGTCAAGGCATCTCAGCTAAAAAATTTTAATTTTGGCACAATCTTTTCTTAAATTATACAGAACTGTTATGCTCCTAACTTAATTTTTCAAAACATCCATTAACTTTTCTTCTAAGCCAATATAAGAAAAAAAATTCTCAGTTTTCTTAAATTTAGCATGAAGCAGTTAAAAGGAAAATAAATCGATACAAACTTATTTGGTTCTTTTTAAGTTAGGTTTATAGTAGGAACTTTATTGGTGATCAAATTTAGTTTAAAATATGAGAAAATATTTAAGCAACTACCTAGAAGTAGACTATATATTTTGCATACAATGAGGACAGTATAAGAAAGTATATCGACACATACACACATTAAATGACATGAATACATACACACAGACAAATGTACATATACACACAAAACTGTTATATCCTCAAGATTAATGGGACACATCAAAGATGCCTATGAATTTACAAGTAGATAATAATCAGATATAAAAATGAGAAAGAGCAAAGAAAAAAAGAGAATCCTTTCAAAGATCATTATAAAAAACATTTTAAGTAACATTGATTAGCATTATAATGAATTTATAGTTAAAGCATTACTAGTTTAGTCATACCATAGCCTCATTTAAAAGTATTAGTTTTTTGTATACCACTATACTTTTTTTCCTAAATAGAGGTCATTGCTCACACATAAAGTATTGGTTATTGTCATATTGTTTGAATAATTCTTTTATGTCAAGAATTTAAAAGCAGAATTAATAATACTAACCCTGGGAATGTAATTGTGTATAAACTAAAAATTGCACACATAATTGTATTTATTGAACAAATAGTAATTATTTTAATGGCATTAATTATGCTTTATAATATTCTTCTTCTTTTCTTGAGTACTCACATTAATTTGTGACAGAATGGCAGAGCTGTGTACACTCTTCAGTAACTTAGGAGAGCAGGGTAAAAAGGTTAAGATTAGTCATGCTGCTTTGAAAATCTACGGCTATTATGGTAAGAGGCACTGTTTTGGTTGTGAAATTACTGAAGAATCATAAAATGCAAGAAAAAACATCAATGAGAAAAAGTAAAATTTATCAGTGAGGGCATTGAAATGAAAATCTAAATAAATCACACCAGCCAGAGAAGCTGTATTTCCATTAGGAAATAGAAAGACTGAAGTAAAATACTAAAGGTAATCATAAATTGAAAAACAAAATGTCAGGATGTTGCTGCTTGGGGAACAAAATCTGAAATCGACTGTTTATAATGTCTAATTATAGGAAGATACTGTAGCTGCCAATATAAAAATCTATTGCTCTGCACAGTATTACAGTGACAGGCTCTGGGAGCCAATACTAGCAGACAAAATGAAAAGCTAAAGTGCCACTGGACCTTGAATAAACAAAAAGAACTCACTCCCCTGTCATGGCTTTGAGAAAAAAATTAATGAATAAAATTATGCTGAAACACCATAATAAGACTCCAGAATACATGTAAAGTAAAAAATTAGAGTATTTAAAAAATAACGTTAAGCATGAAATGATGGACGTACCTATCTTCACAATTCAGATTAACCACAGTGTCTCTAGAAACAGACATCATGGCTTTGAGCAAGCACATTTTCTGATTGATATGTTTTTAGAAATAATTTTCTTGATCATCTTTCAGGTACATGGATGAAGTAAAAATTGTTGCAATGACTTTTATAAAAGATCTACATGATATTTACTGTTTGGTTTACCAAAATGACTTTATCTGATGTAATAAATATAAAGAAATTAGTTTTAATGTATAATACATCAAATTATAGAAATGTGTAGGTACTACTCTTAAATTGTTTCATAAAGCATATGTATGCAATGAGAAAGCAAATACATATATTTATGCCAATCCAAATTCAAAACAGACATTCTTAGAATAAAAATCCATGTATGATTGTGTCATATTTCAATAAATACATTGCAGAAATTATATTTTTCAGGACTTTAGACTAAGATTTGAATTTATCCATTTGTTTTTTATTTTTATATTAAAAGGTATTTTACCATGATTACCCCTGCTTGCCCTCTCTTCCCTCCTCCCAGTCCCTACAAGTCCTCCATCAGCCTACCCCTACCCCATTTTCCCATCCAGTCCCCAAGGAGGGTAAGGAATCCCAAGGTTGGTCAGTTCAGTCTAGTATATATATTAGAGGTTGGTCCAATTCCTTCATTACAATATTAGGGTGTTCCCCTCTAGAGAATGGACTCCAAGATGTCAGTTCATGCACAGGAACATAGTCTGATCCTACTCCAAGAGGTACGACATTTTGCCCATGCCATTCTACAGTCATTTGCCTTTGGAGGGTTTAGTTTCTTTTCCTGAATAATTCTCAGGGGCTGTTTATGATTCAGTGACCTCCATATAGCTCCAGTCAGAAGTCTATGTGGGTCTCCTCCTCGTGATTCTGATCTCTTTGCCCATATACTCTCTCTTTTCTCTCTGCTGGACTGGGAGCTCAACATGGTGCTTAGCTATGGATCTTTGCTTCTGCCTCTATTCATTTCTGGATGAAGGTTCTATAATGACATTTAGGGTCATTCATTTTATTATACTGGAAGTCCTGCTTAGGCACCACCAACACAATTGTTTAAATTTCTAGCCAGGGACATCCTGTGGGTTCTTGGAGGTTTCCCTAGTCTGGCCTCTTTCCAACCCTACAGTGGCTCCCTCTATCAAGATATCTATCTCATTTTTCTCCCTCTTTGTTTTTCCTCTCACTCAGTAATCTCCTTCTCTCATGATTTGTTTCCACCTCTCCTTGGTCTCTAGCCACTGATTTCAATTTACTCAGGAGATCTCTATGTTTTCCTTCTGCCTGAATGTCACTCTTAAGTTATTTCTGATCCCAAGCTGTACAGGGGTTGTAGTTTGCAACCTGGATATTCTTTGCTATTTGTTTAAAATTCACTTAAGAGTGGCTACGTCCCATGTCTATCTTTCTCGGCCTGTATTACCTTACTCAAAATGATACTCTCCAACTCCATCCATTTACCTGCAAATTTTAGGATGTTATTTTTTATTGCTGAGTAGTACTCCATTATGCAAATGTACCATGATGTTCTAGTCCATTCCTCAGGGAAAGGCTTCTAGGTTGTTTCTAGGTTCTTGCTATTGCAAATAATACTGTTATGAACATAAGTGAGCTAATGCCCTTGGAGTAAGAATGTGCATCAGTTGGGTATATTCTCAATATTGGTATTGGGAAGATTATTGGAGTGATTAGTTGCCAATGTTCTGAGGAAGTGACATACTACTTTCCAGAATGACTGAACAAGTTTACACTCCCACCAGAAATAAAGGAGTGTTCCCCTTGCTCTACATCCTCTCCAGCATAGGATGTATTCAGTGTTTTATTAGCCATTTTGACAGGTATAAGGTGGTATCTCCAAGTTGTTTTGATTTGCATTCCTCTGATGGCTAAAGACATTGAGCCATTTTTCAAGTGCCTTTCAGCCATTTGTAATTCTACTGTTGAGAATTCCCGTTTTAGCTCTGAACCCCATTTTTTTAATTGGGTTATTTAAGTTTTTGAACTCTAGTTTCTTCAGTTTAATATATATTTTAGAGATCAGTCTTCTGTCAGATGTGACGTTGGTGAAGATCTTTTCTCATTCTGTAGGATGTTGTTCTATCTTATTGATGATGTCCTTTGCCTTACAGAAACTTCTCAGTTTCAAGAGGTCCCATTTATTAATTTGCTATTCTTAGTGTCTGTGCTTAGAGGTGTTATATTTAGGAAGTAGTAACCTGTGCCAATGTGTTAAAGGGTATTTTCTACTTTCTTTTCTATCAAGTTCAGTGTAGTTGGGTTTATGTTGAGGTTGATCCACTTGCATTTGAGCTTTGTACAGGGTGATAAATATGCATCCATTTGTATTTTTCTACATACTACTATCCAGTTATGCCAGCACCATTTGTTGAAGATAGTATCTTTTTTCATTGTATATTTTTGGTCTCTTTATAAAAAACCAGGTACTCATAGGTGTGTAGATTATGATCGGTGTCTTTAATTTGATTCCCTGGATCCACAAGTCTGTTTTTATTACAGTATCAGGCTGTTTTTATTACTGTAGCTCTATAGTATAGCTTACAGTAAGGGATAGTAATGCGTCCTGAAGTTCTATTAATGAACAGAATTGTTTTGGAAATCCTGGGTTTCCTGTTGTTTATTCCATATGTAGTTGAGTATTGTTCTTTCAAGCTTAAAGTCAGGGATGGTGATGCCTCCTGAAGTTCTATTAATGAACAGGATTGTTTTGGCAGTCATGAGTTTCCTGTTATTTATTTCATTTGTAGTTGAGTATTGTTTCTTTAAATTCAGTAAAAAATTGTATTGGGATATTGATGGGGATTGGATTCAATCTGTAGATTACTTTTGGTGAGATTGCCATTTTTACTATCTTGATCCTATCTATCCAGCAGCATGGGATATTGTAGAGGGATTATGCTATTGCATTGTAAATAATTGTCCCAACTACTGGTTTAATAAAATTGCTAATTGGCCAAAGGCAGATAGAAAATTTTGGAAGGGCTACCAAGCTAAGAAAACTTTGAGAACAGGAAGAATAGAGCAGAGATGCCAGAGAGACACCATGGAGAAACCACAATGAAATGTCAGCAGATGAAGAGAAAAATAGTTGAAATGATACTCTGAGAAAAGGTACCATGTAGGTTAGCTGAATGGCTAAACAAGATAAGAATCATGAGTTAGTTTAAGAGTAAAGAGTTAACAAATGATATGCCTAGGCTATAGGCCAATCAGCATAAAATTAATGTAATCATCTGTGTGTTTCTGTGGGTCTGCCATTCTGTAGGTCTGTGGATCCGCGGGCCTGGACCACAAACCAGACAGGCCAGAAACTTCATACTACAGGAGATCTTTCCATTTTCTATTATCTTCTTCAATTTTTTTCTTCAGTGACTTAAAGTTTTTTGCCAAACAATTCTGCTACTTCTTTGATTAGAGTTACCCCAAAATATTTAAAGCTATTTGCAGCTATCATAAAGGATGATGTTTCCCTTATTTCTTTTTGGCCCATTTATCATTTGTGTATTGAAGGTCTATTAATTTTTTTTAGTTAATCTTGTACCCTGCTACATTTCTGAAGGCATTTATCAGATGTAGGAGTTCCCTGGTAGAATTTTGGGGATCACTTATGTATACGATTATATTATCTGCAAATAGAGATAGTTGGAATTTTTCCGTTCCAATTTGAATTCCCTTAAATCTTCTTTGGTCCTCTTATTGCTTTAGCTAAACTTGGAGAACTATATTGAATAGACAAGGAGAGAGAGGACAGCCTTGTCTTTTTCCTGATTTTAATAGGATTGTTTTGAGTTTCTCTCCATTTCGTTTGATGTTAGCTGTCAGCTTGCTGTATATTGACTTTATTATGTTTAGGTATTATCCCACTTTTCCTGATCTCTCAGAAGGTGTGTTGGATTTTTGTCAAAGACTTTTTCAGCATCTAAGGAGATGATCATATTTTTTTTCTTTCAGATTATTTATAAGATGGACGACATTGACAGTTTTTTCTATATTGAAGCAACCTTGTATCTCTGGGATGAAGCCTACTTGATCATGGTGGGTGATATTTTGATATGTTCTTGAATTCAGTTTGCCAGTATTTTATTGAGTATTTTTGCATCAGTGTTCATGAAGGATTTTGGTCTGTAATTCTCTTTCTTTGTTTTATCTTTGAGTTGCTTGGATATCAGGGTGATTGTAGCCTCATAAAAAGAATTCAGCAATATTTCTTCAGTTTCTATAGTATGGAACAGTTTGAGGAGTATTTGTCCATTCGTTTCTTGAGACAGTTTCACCTAATCCAGGTTGTTCTGGAAACTTGCATGCATCTGAGACTGGCCTTGAATTCCTGATCCCCCTACAATGCCTCTCAAGTTTGAGATAATGGAACCATCATACTAGTCCCTGGGCTTTATAGTGTTTACTACATTAATTTAAAAATCAAATACTTACATTAAAATTCAAAACCTATGTTGGCAGGTAATTTCAATATATAAATGTATTTAATGCTAAATCCAGCAGCTCAGATAGTATAAAATAAAACTAACACCTGTAAGCTATTGCTGACATCTGCAAACATGTTATGATCTGCTCATACACACACATGCAGAGGCACACACTGGTAATTGCATACAGAGGGAGAGAGAGAGAGAGAGAGAGAAATCTGTTTTTCTACATAGACATTTATATCTTTGTCAACAGACATATATATGTACATATGTGTATATACATATATAATATATAATATAATATATAAATATAATTGTAAAATATATTATTATATGATTATATATTATAATATGCAATGTAATATATAAATATATGTATATATATTTATTGTGAAATGCAAGCTGATATGAAAAAGTATTAGTAAAAACTTCCTTTCTCCCTTTAATTTTTAGCAAATTTATTTTAATTTAAAATTTCCAAAAATGGTAGAGACTGGCAATCACTGCAATACCCTACACATGGGATTGTAGCCATTGCAATCAAGTATGGCTTATAAGTAAATGATCACTCAAGTTTGGATAATGCAGTTTATAAGCTGAGATAACATTGTGGCAGGTGGTTTGTACTTTTCCTCTACCAACACCAGTTTCCCCCTGCACAATTCTTTCCACCTTGCCTTTAAGTTCCAAAGGAAGACAGCAGAGAAGCCACCAGAAAGTACACCTGACTTTATGACAATTGTAGAAAAAGCCTGAAACTCAACACCCTGTAAACACCTAAGGGGAACCAGATTAATCATTAAGCATTTGAAATATTCCATTGCTTTACACAATACCCTCTTAATAGATTAAGTTATTTGACAATGCATCACTTACTTAGTCAGGCCTCCATTGAGGCTCAAATGGTCCTGTGGGGGCTAAAACACAACACTTAATTATAAAGGCTAATAGTGTAGCAAGAGGCATGTTTAATACACTGAACCATGCTGTTTCAGAGAATAATAAATTATAAAAAATATAAAATAAAGGAGTAGAAGAACATTCACACTTCATGCCTCAGTGGAGAGATTCAAATTAAAAAAAAAAAATCTCTGTGTAGAATTCATGTTCTTAGAAGTGTGGCAATATATTGTCAGTGTGATGAGGTAATGGCACAAGGGTACTGAATCAAAGAAAAGGAGCCAAGACTAGAAGATGTCTCTCTGCCTCAAAATAACCTTTAGTATTGTGAGCCCCTGTGAAGAACCTCTGTTAGTGTCTTAGAGCTTCTAGTGCTGTGATAAAATACAATGACCAATCACAACTTAGAAAGAATATAATTTTTTTCCATCTTATTCTTTTAGCACTAGTCTATCGCTGAGGGAAGTAAGGGCATGAACTCAAGGCAGGAACTGAAGCAATAGCAATAAAGGAGCTCTACTTACTGGCTTGCCCCTCCATGGTTGCTCAGCATGCTCTCCTACATCATCAAATGACTTAGTCTTCCCTCATCAGTCATTAATCGAGAAAATTTCCTACAGAATTCTGAAGTACAAACTTAATTAGTCTTAGCAACCCAGAGTCTTGTACTTTACCACTGAGCTGCTACTGAAATACCAAGAAATTAAGTGTTGCCCCAGTAAGATTATATGGAAGCAGTTGAGCCTCTTATATACACTTATATATGCAACCCAGCTAGCTCAGTCAGTAGTGCATAAGACTCTTAATCTCAATATTGGTGGTTCAAGAACTACAATGGTTACCAGATGATGCAGAATCCTAATTAGTCTTAGCAATTAAAAACCTAGAGTAAGATATTGAGAGTGAAAGCTGAAAGATCAGAAAAATAGAGCAGCTAACCATGAGTGACTTCCCACCTCTACAAAATCTCAGACCAAATGGGCAAGATCCTGTCTCTGAGTCCTTAGAATGAATAGGGCTGAGATCCTGTCACTATCTACCAAGTGCTGGGATTAAAGGCATGAGCTTCCCAGGTGCTGAGATTGAAGGTGTAAACTTCTACAGCCTGGTCTCTGTGGTTAACTAGTGGCAATCTCTGACTCTGATTTCTAGGTAAGCTTTATTTGTCAGAACACAAAAAAATAGCATACTACCAAGTTACCTACAGGCAACCTGATGGAGACATTTCTCAGTTAAGAGTCTTTCTTCCCAGATGTGTTTAGGTTTGCTTTAATGGATCCAATTGACACAGCTGTTCTTATTGTCACTGTGACCAGATACATGACACAAAAGCAGTTTACAGGAAGAAGAGTTTATTTTGGCTCACAATTCAGAGGAATCCAGTTTGTCCTTGCAGAAAAATCCTGGTCATGAGGGTATGAGCAGCTGATCTCAGCAAGTCTTCATTTGGGAAGTAAAGATAGACAAATGCTGGGACTGTGCTCACTTTCTCATTTTTACATTTTTATACCATCTATGTCCCTAGACTATGAGTTGGGGTTAGGACACACTCACATACAGGGTGTGTCCTTTCCTTCAGTAAATGCTCTCTGGCGTGCCAGATTCATATGTGTGTTTGTTTGTGAGTGTGTGTGTGTGCGTATGTGTGTGTGTGTGTGTCTAAAATGTATGTATGTATAAAACTGTGGTTATCATAGACCACTTAGAGCCTTAGGCCACTATGCAACTTTTAGAGTTGAGTCCCTTCTTTGAATGTTTCTTCAAAAAATCCAGATAGTCATGTTCCATCAAGAGAAGCTTCCTTTTGATAGTGCAGAAGCTTCACATCATCAGAAAATATGCTGGCTGCCAAGCCCATATACCTCTGATAAATCCTGTAAACTCAAAGGGTGGAAGGAAAAACTATTTCCTACAAGTAGTTCTTTGACCCACTTCTACATATGCAACACACTCACTTGCACACACACATATACCATGCACACAAAATAAATAAATAAACATAATAAAAGCATATTTAATTTTTTAATTAAAAAAAGTTAAAGTATTTCACAGTGGGTAGGAATAAAATAAAACCATGACAAGGAAAAGTATCATTAAGAGCTTGATGTTTGATCTAAAATATTTCCTGGGTGAAGTAACACAGACCCAGAAAGACAAACATGGTATGTACTCACTCATAAGTGGATTTTAGACATAAAGCAAAGGATAACCAGGCTACAATCCACAATTCCTGAGCAGCTGGGTAACAAGGAGGAACTTAAAAGAGACATCCATGAATTGCCCTGGGAAAAAGAAATAAAAAAGATCTCCTCAGTAAATAATGACTATAGAATAGAGGGGGCAAAGGGAGGTGGGAACAGAAATGAGAGAATGAGATGGTTGAGTTGGGGGAGTGACAGAAAGGGACAACAACCAAATAGATATCTTGATATAGGGAGTCTTTTTTGACTTAGGGTTCTGGAGAGATGATATTAATCATGGCTAGACACATGGCACTAGGCAAAAGTGAAGAGCAGAAGGATGAGAGTCAACATTCTTAATCATATGCATGAAGCAGAAAGAGAAGGAAAGAGAGAGAGAGAGAGAGAGAGAGAGAGAGAGAGATTCTATTTCTATGGTCTAAATATAAAACAAACCTCCAAATTCCAGCTTTTGTAATTAGGGCTTCATAAAGTTATATATTAAGAAAAATAAAATATGTATGAAATTATGAATTTAGAAACTTGTTTTTAGTTGTTTTATGATTTTTGCCATATATAAATACATAGAACCTAGTGCTTAGTTCTTTTCTGGAAGAACTGTGCTTGATTCCTAACACCCATGTGGAAATATACAATCATCAATTTTTCCTATACAGGGTTTCTGACACTTTTTTCAGCACCTGCTGATACATAAATGGTGCACAACATCCATGAAGACAAAATCACATATCTATGAAATATAATAATTAAATAGTAATCTAAAAACACAGTATATGACTTTTCATAAATATATTTAAATGTACTAGATAGATTCAACAGCTATATTAAATCAGAGTTTATATGTACGCATGTATTGTCTATATTTTCTTTTGTCAATCTATGAAGTGCAGGCCAAATATATGTACAAATCTGTAACTTCCATGCATTTACATAGCCATTAATATGATTAGTTTGAATTACTTTAAATATTAAAGTTAGTTCTTTCTTTAATTTTATATAAATAATTAATAAAAATTACATAAATATAATGAGGTAAATTTTGTCAAATAAGTAAATATCTTTAATCATATTCACAGAGTTTAATAAGAAAGAATTTACAATAGATTCTTAGCAAATGGTTCAGCTAAAAGAGGAAAGAAACTAAGCAAAATGAGAACATTATTCTCATTGTTTCTACAGCATAGGATCAAATCTCTGGTGAGATTAAGAGAAAAGATGAGTGTTTTAGATATTTTGTGAAGAAAAGAAAATGAAGTCATTTAAATGGAAATACTACCTAGTATCTTTGTTCCCTGGGCATTCATTGGGATTACTTTATTGAGCTACATAAACTCTAAAAAAGAACTGAAAATGGCAAGCCCTGTAGACCACCATATTGTAACAAAATACTTGCTCTTAAAATACATTTTAAACAACATTAAATAGATGGAGGCCAATAGGTCTGGCAAGATAGCATGGTAATGATATAAATAACTTTCTTTTAAAATATTAAATTTAAATATGCATAATAGATGGAATTTTATATTTTACATTAACATACATGTTTATGAGGAAAAGAAAATGTTATCAAGGGGCTACATTAGGTAAGTGTGTAAAAGCACTTGTTCATGATGATGTGTTCCAGTTAACCATACGTATGCTATGCTATCTTAGTATTAAAGAGACCATTCAAAGTCCCAATTTGGAAAAACTATTGAGAAGCAAGACCAGATAGAAAAAATAAAATAATAATAAAAAGAAAGCCTGGCCTAGGACAAGAGGTCAGTCCTTCAATGAAGTGCTTAGAAGCAGGAGAGCATGCAGCTGATCCCCAAAACCCACATAAAAGTTCTGGCTGGGCAGAATAGCTTGTGCTCAAATTCTCAGCACACAGAGAAGTCAGTCAAATTCCCACCGCCAGAACACAGAGAAGATGTAGTGATATATTGTATATTTAACAAAATGGTCTGAAATGTCAGAAAGATAGGGAACAAGCCACAACCTAGTCTCACCTAGTCAAGTCTTCTGGCCTGTCTTTCTGAATCCTCTAACTCCAAACTTTCCATCCTCATCCCACAAGGGAAGTCACAGGGGAAGCTGAACTTTTCCCTTCTCTCCCTCCACCAGCTATCATACTTCCTGGTTCAAATTTCCAATAGCTAGGATTAAAGATGTGAGCCACCACTGCCTAGCCATTTGGTCTTGAACTCTCAGAGAACCTGACAGATCTCTGGCTCCTGAGTGATGGGATTAAAAGCATGGATATTAAAGGATTAATATCTCTACTCCTTGACCTTCAGGGCTTAGTACTCTGGGTGGCTCTGTCCTCTGAAATTCCAGAAGATTTTTATTAAATATATAATATAGCACCACAAGAAAATACTCTTGCCTCAAAAACAAGGTGATTGGACTCAAAATGTTAAGAGAATGATTTCAGACCATCACATAAATTGGACATACATCTACACATATATAAACCCACTGAAACATACATACACATACACATACCCACAAACCTGCATGGACACACCAAGTTTTTTGTTTTTTTTTAAAGAAAGCAAACAAAACCTTCATGAAAGTCTTTCTAGAACATGCTTTAACATAACATCTAACACAGTTGTAACACATATCAGTCAGCATGTACATACAAAGTAAAATCCATAATTAGTTGTTCGGTATGTTATAGCAGAGACTATATACGGTAAAAGTCAATGTCAGATGAGGTGATATGCATCCTATATTACTCATCACAGCACTCCTGAGTTTTCTTTAAGAACATGAGCACATTTTATAGAGGAGGATATGAATAGATGTCTATGTTCTTTGAAAATGAAGAGAAAAGTCTTTATTGTGTGTCAGAGATGGAGAAAGTAGATTAAGACTGAGCTCTACTTTAGGTTAAAAATTCTAAAAAAAAAAAAATTCTTAGTAGCATTTTCTTAAACCATTACATCTTTGAATATAATATGTAACCCAGTCTATGATGAATATCAAAATCCAAAGGGCATTTTCATGACACCATCATTAAACTATGAAAAATGTTGCTCTAGTAGGACACATTGTCTAATTTCTATTTAAGTTCTGATGGTATATGATTATTCTACAAGGAATTCCTTGTAGATCACAGACCTTTATGTTTAAGATCTAAGAACAGTTAATGTAATTAACCATGGTCTCTCTCAAGCTTTTGATGATTAATTTCAAGTTGCTTCAAATTTATTATAGTAAAAGCCCCTCCCAGAAGAACAAATTCTCATACTTAGATAAGATTTAAGAAAACTGTGTTATTCAAACTTAAAGATCATTCTTTGTATTATAAATAACTTAATTAGTGATTAGCTATTTAATATCTATGTATATTATTTATTTTCCAGAATTTCTTTTTCATGTGGATAACTAATGTGCAAAAGACTGCTAGCTTTATCTCTGAGAAAACAAGAAGAGAAAGTGGTAGGGTACTTTAAAGGTGACATTTTCTGTGAATATTATAGAGGTCCTGGTGGACTGTTTTCTCCTTCCCATTTATTACTATAATTAATAATATTTGAAGTCTTCATACAGTATTTCTTCAGGGAAATTCAATACATGATAGTATTGTTTATGCATGTTTCAAGAAGCAAAAATGTTTCCTCAATAACTTAAAATATTAATCATACATAGCCTTATCCTTTATTCAAGGACACCAGTACTAATCAGTGTTCAAAATCAGGTCTGTAACCAACTTCACTGTTAATATTGTACAAAATGCCACCACATTTGCTAGCAACATCATTAGTGCCTGAAAAAAAATTCAGGGAACTCCTTGTATAGTAGAACCAGTGTTGTGATTCTGTGACACTGAACGCATTATTTTTTCTAATGAAAGGTATGATAAAATTCTTCCCAAAAGTAATAAAATTATTAACTATAGAAATAAATGAATTAAAATAGAAAGCTGTACCTTCAATGATATTTATGTTTAGCCCATCCATTTCCAATTACCTTTCTTTGATTTGGAATAATATCCTATCAGAACAAATGATATAAATCAAAAGCAAGCATTTCTCTCTAGATTAGATGGAAAATTCTGGCAACATTCTAGGAAGTACTAAAATTAGTGTAGAGATAATGTTCCTTATTTCCTTTACAATTCAAAATAATACTGACATTGACTCTATGAGGACCTAAATATAACATTGGTTTTAATTATTCTTAGATTCAAATAGCAACCACAGAGAAACAGCACATAGAGGTGTGGTGCCCACCTTTATGTTGTTAGATACTGAGAAGCAGTAGGCAACCATAACTAACATGATCAAAACTGACAAATACAAGTGATTTTTGCCTTCAATAACTTGTAAATGGCCCAACAATCTTTTCATTGCAATTTCTGAAGCTCCTGGATTGAATAATAAATTCCTTCAGAAAAGTGTTGAATATTAATGCAGAGGTGACAGTATCAAACAATTTAAAATACAATTTAAAAAAACTCTTGAATGCAGTGTTAATTAGGGTGACTTAATGTTAACTGGCATAGAAATACTACATAAGCAATACAATTTAAAAGTTTAAAACGTAGTTATATTGAGTCAAAAAAAGGAATTCCTTCTGTCTTGAGTATTGATAATAGCATCATTCAGGAAGGTAAATTTTACCCATAAACCCAAGAAAACTATTATATTTCTATATTCACTTCAATCTTTACAGTGCAGAAAATAAGCACAATAACAAATTTTGTAAAAAAAAAAATGCAGTCGTGAATGAGCAAAACATACTACACAAAGCAAATCATAAGACTATACGTAAATTTGAGTATATTTCTGGAGATCACAAAGTGTGTATAGCAAATCACTTTCAAAGTCCTTTCTCTGGATGAATAAAATTCTGATTTTTTTTTCCACTGTGTAGTAAGTTATCTCTTACTTCTCTCCTAGCTTCTTGTTGTTTGTTTTCAGAGATCAGAATCATGTGTGCTTTACACTGTGAAGTCAGAAGTAAGGTAAGCTCTTGTATTTCAGGATTTTTGCTTAACAAGGCACATGTTTTTTCATCACCATGTAATACAAGGCAAGTAGATGCATAAAACTGCCTTGCAGCTAACAAGCATTCCCCTTCTTTGTAGCAAGGGAATATGGCACACAACCCATATACATTCTTTAGATTATCTGAAGATTTGTCCTTATGGTGGCATTTACCACTCATGTCATAAAACCATATAAAATAATTTGGCTTTTTTAGAATCAAAGTATCTTCTAAATGTCATTGAATTTCTGAGATTCTATTATCTTATTAATTTTATTCATGATTTGAGCAATATTGCTGAGAAATTTGTATTAATAGAAGTACACAGATCATGGGTCTTCAATCTCATCTCAAACTTTCCATATAATCAAATGAATAACCACCCTAAGTGACATCACAGAACTTACATACAACAAAGAATAGAGGTGGAGGCACAGGTCCATGGCTGAGAACTGAGCTAAGTTCCTGGTCCAGGTGAGAGCTGAGGAGGAGAGTTTGTATGAGCAAGGGGATAGGGATTAGGAGGAAAATTCCCACAGTGATGACTGCCTGCAACTCTAAGGAGCTCACTGAATCAAGAACAGCACCTGGAGAACCATCAGAAAAGGAGCTAGGCCTTCCAAGGGTAGGCAACTGTTGATTGGCATGAACAGTATGCAGAGCCTTGAGGGCTGGGATCAGACTATGTTCCTGTGTGTTTGCTGGCACATTGGAGCCCATTCCCATAAGAGGAAGACCTAACCCAGTCTTGATATTAAGATTAGGAAATCAGACTTGCCTGGAGTGGATGTGTCATGATGAGCTGACTCACCTTGGGACTTCTTGCCCTTTTTGGTCAGGGGATGGAATGGAGGATGGGGAGGGGGAAGACTGAAGGCTGACTGGGCAGGACTGGGAGGAGAGAGGGTAGGTAGAAACGGGGGGGGGGTGGATACATGGATTGAAAAATACTTTATTTTATAAATAATAAAAAAACAAGAAAAAGTCAAAATTACTAATTATCTTAGAGTCAGTCAATAAAGGAGGTCAATTTCACTGAACTTTGCATTACTTTACGACTTTTTCAGATGAGTAGACTTTAAAGTAATACTTTTAAAGTACTATATTTTAGGAAACTTAGTTTCTTTAACATAGAAAATTAATTTTAATTTCAGTAATACATTTCAGATGATAGATCCAACACCTAAAAATAGATATAATCATTTGAAAATAATTAAAAGCTAAAAGCAATAAAAAGTTAAATAATAAAATTGATGAGCTGTACCTGTAGGAGATGTTTTGTATTTTTATATACATGAAAATATATATATTTCTAGCTAGGGAGGTAGCTTGAAAGGAATATGATTCCATCTGCTTTTGCTTTCTGAAGAGATGGGTATGGTTAGAATTTGGGAACAGTTTGAATAGGGTATAAGGTCCATTTCTTAACTGTTTAGAAATAGGGCTTTTTCATCTTGAGTAAGTTCTTTATGTAGTGTGTTCTGGTAGCTACACTTTTCCCTTAAATATCTTAGGTGCAAATGACTTCCCATTTGTAATACTGGGTAATACTAACCCCAACTTCCATCCCTGGGTAGTATTGTTTTTCAGGAGGTATCCCTGGGTGGCATAAAGGACTATCAGTTATTAGTCTTGAGTACAGATGATATTACTAGATAGTATTGATTCCATATGATATGACTAGGTGGTATTGATTCTAGGGAGTGTTATCGGGTGATGTGTGCTTCCAGGTGATGTCACTGTGTAACATTGATTTCCTGGTGCTATTACTTCCTTGCCCTATTGTCATTCCTTAACTCAACACTTGATAAACAGTGTCAGATCACTCTTGAGGAAACCTATAATTTATATTCTGCTTCAGTTCAGTCTTAAAGGAAGATAAATGCAGTGTCTTCAGAATATATATGGGAGATGTGATGCAATTGTATTTATTGTCAAGTCCTTTCAGCTTTAGTCTCTAAACCATTCTTTTCTCTTTTAGGACATTCGCTGTTTTGGTGATTGATTTAACTAAAGCTAATGATAAGTAGCTAACATTTACCAATTAAAAGAGAGCTATGGACTCAGCATAGTCAAAGTACAATTAACAAAAAAAAATTATACTGAATAACAGTTTAGAAAATTGCTAATCTTAATGAGAATCACAGACTTTTATACAAAATTTCTATATCTTGGGAAAATAAAGAAATATATTATGGGAAGATACATTCATCTTATTTGTGCATAATTAAGAATTTTGTTGATTGCAAATAAAGTTCGAATTGACATTGTTTTCAAAATTATTATTTCTTTTTGTTGATAATAATATTGAGACAACTAAGTTAAAACATGTATTTAATAACTTAACTCCCCAAACTGCAACATATCAAAACTTAATAGGCTAGAAAGATGAAATTGGTGTGTACAATAAAATAATAATTTATTAATTTTTTGAGAATTTTATGCAATCTATAGGGATAGTATTCACCCTCTCAACCCCAAATCCTCTTAGATTCTCCACCACCCCACCACCAAACAAATTTTCTTCTCTTCTTTGTTCTATCTTGTTGATCTGTTGAAACTGTTCAAGTGCAGTTTGGGCCACTCAAATGCTCTTAGATGTAGGCCTTCTCTGAGAAGTGGTCTAGCTAGCAGGGGTCACACCATTAAAGAAGACAGAATCATTTACCAACTCCTATCAATTGCCAATATTTCCTCAGAGAGGGGTTGAACTTTATGACCACCCTTCCTGATCTATGATGATGAGATTGTTGTTTTGTATGAGTTTGTGCAGGTCTTATATATGCTGTTGCAATAACTGTGAGATCATATATACAATTACTTTGATTATACACAAAAATATTATTATCTATAATTCATACAGTCTTTCATATATCCTCATCCTCCATGATACCTGAGACTTGCAAGGAGGGGTGTGATATAGATGTACTATTTAGGATCGAACATTCTGCAACATCTTATTACCAGTACATTGACCAGTTGAAGATTTCTATGCTAATTCCCATAAAAAGCTTTCCTGAAGGGGGTTTAAAAATGCCCTAATCATAGAGTATAACAACTAAAAGTTGTTTTAAAACTGTGGCAATTGAGAAGATTAGTATTAATAGGTTCTTCCCTAGGGCCTATGGTCCATCCAGTTACATGTTATATATGAGCTCCATCCCATAAAACCTGGGTTATATTCAAACAAATATTGTCTAGTAACGTTTGTGAAATATATGCTACTATTGTGCCAGTGGGATCATGTCCTTCCAGTATATATAACACAGATTTTGCAGCTGAGTGAGTGGGATTGACAATGACTTTTCTCTTCCTATTGTGTGCATAGCACGATAAAAGCTAGCCAGTAGGAATAGGGCGTTCTGATTAGTGCCAGCTTTATTTTTTCATTCTTTTATTTCTTTCATCACTCAAGAAAGTGGTGTCTTCCACAAAAGTGTTCTACCATCAAGTTCTGGAAGGTAACCAAGAGCAATGAGAAAATCCTATAATGTTTGGGATCTATGGGAACTCACTAGCCAGCAAATCCAAAAGAAGTAACTCATTCCTTATATTGCAGCTTTTATTTACAAACATGTATCATTTCCCCCATAAAAATATAAGTCCATTTAAATGTATTTCAATATGAAAATATTTAGTAGGCATCTAGAATAGCAGTTACATGTCTTTTACAACAGGCCTTTAGTATCTATTATTCCTCCCATTATTCTTTCCTCTATCCTACTCATCCATCCATCACCTATAATCTTTCCTGTTCCACTGTTTTCCTTTAATGGTTTATATAACTGTATTCTATAGACCCTCCATTGAAAGACCCTGCTTCAATGGCCAATTACTAGTTCTCTAAACTCCTAGTATTTTAAATGAAGCATACATGTTTAAAGATTCAAAGATAAAATTCACTTATAAAAAATTAATATTTGTCTACATGTCTCTAGGTTACTTCATTCAGAATGATTATTTCTGGGCCCATCAATTTTCAAATGAATTTCATGTTTTCATTTTTCTTAACTGAAAAATATTCCATTAAATAAATGTACCATCTTTTTATAATCAACATATTATCATTTAATGGATATGTTTTATTTTTATATGCTGGCTATTGCGATTACTGCACAGTGAACAAATATAAGCAAATACCTTTTTAGCAGAATAAAGAGTCCTTTGGTGACATGTCCAAGAATTCTACTGTTTCATCATGTTAGTAAACATACTTCTTGCTTTGTGAGGAACCTCCACACTAATTTCAACATTGACTACCATAGTTTGTACTTCAACCAGCAGTAATAATCATTTCATTTTCACCAAATCTGTATCAGCCAATAAGGACATTGGTTTTGTTTATCTTAACAGTTGTAACTGGGATAAAATAAAATTCCAGGGTAATTGTGGACTTACAATTTCATGGTGGTTAACGATGTAGAACATTTTTAAAAATTCCCTTTGCCTTAAAAAAGCAAAAAAAAAATATTTTGGGTTGTGATTCTAGCCTTTATAATTCTGTACAATAAAACAACTTCTGGAGACATCACCATCCCTGACTTCAAGCTCTACTATGGAGCTATAGTAATAAAATCAGCTTGGTATTCACATTAAGAACTGACATGTAGACAATGGAATAGAATCAAAGATCCTATTCTGACATTACTCTGCTCACCTATGAACACCTGACTTTTGACAAAGAAACCAAAATTATACAATGAGAAAAAGAAAATTACTTAAACAAATGGTATTGGCATAACTGGATATAAACATATAGAAAATTGCAAATAGATCCATATCTATCAACAGATACAAACTCAAGTCTAAGTGGATCAAATGCCTCAACATAAATCTAGTTATACTGAACCTGATGTAAGAGCAAGTAGGAAGTAGCCTTAAACACACTGACACAGGATATCACTTGCTAAATAAAACATCAGTAGCACAGACACTGAGAGCAACAATTAATAAATAAAATCTCCTGAAACTGAGAAGCTTTTTTAAGGCAAAGGGCATGGTGAATAAGACAAACAACAGAGAAGTGATCTCCATAATATATAATAAAATTAAGAAACTAGAAATTAAAATATCAGACAATCCAATTGAAATTAGTCTAAAGATCCAAACAGAGAATTCTCAACAAAGGAAGTGTTTAACATCTGTAATCATCAGGAAAATGTAAATCAAAAGGAATCTGACATATACTATCTTACACCTGTAGGGATGGATGAGATAAAAAAAAAATTGATGATAGCCTATGCTGGAGAGGATATGGAGCAAGAGAAACATTCCTTCACTGTTTGTGGAAGTGCGTATTTGTAGAGCCACTTTGAAAATCAGTATGATGACTCCTCACAACATTAGCAATCAGTCTAGCTCAAGAACCAGTGATACCACTCTTGGGAAAATACCTAAGAAATGTTCAATCATACCACAAGAACACTTGTTAAACTATGTTCCTATCATCATTATTTGTGATAGCCAGAACCTTAAAAAAACCTTGATGTCCCTCAAGAGATTAATGCATAAAGAAAATGTTGTACACATACACAATGGAGTATTACTTATCTATTAAAAAATGACATTATGAAATATGCAAGCAAATGGATGCAACTTGAAAATATCATTTTAAGTGTTCCTGACATGTCCTGTGGTGGTAGACACAGCATGGCGCGGGGTGAGATGCCAGAATTCACCTGCTGGCAGCAACAGAGTGCCTGTGTGAGGGGCACGCCCCCCACCCCACTTGGTGATGGCAGAGTAGGCTGAAAAAAAGGCACACCCCTAGGTGTGGCTATATAGATTAGATCTGTGCCCACCCCTTCTCTTAAACAGAAATGCCACTTAGCAACCAGTCCCCCCTCCCTTCTCTGGGTTACCCGAACTCCCTAAAATAACTCTTATGTGGCATGTGGCAGTAAATGTGTGTGTCTCTCCCCATGTACAAAAAAACGAACAATCATACTGAGTGAGATAACTCAGACCCAGGAAGACAAACATGGCATGTACTCATTTATATGTGGATATTAGATATAAAGCAAAGAATAACCAGACTACAACTCACAGCTGCAGAGAAGCAAGATTACAAGGAGGACCCAAGAGGGTGTGTGATTTTCTATATCTGAAGGAGTTTATCTACTCATGTTGTAGTCTTCAATAGGAGGGATTTGTACCTGGTACTATAAACCTATCCAGCTACCCTTGGCTAGAAAGGTTATTGAGCCTTAGAGCAGAATATACTACTTTAACTTACTTAGGCGAGCATAATTTCTAACTACATTCTAAAATCTTATCCTTTTGCTTATTGTACTGTTCAGTAATTTAAACTTGACACAACTAAAGGAAAAAAGAAACCTCATCTTAAGACTTTTGAGATCTCATGGGTGAAGTTTCAGTGTCATATAGAGAAGATAATGTCTCCAAGCAGAACTCCTGGTTCTGTGGCCCTAATAATCTTTCTACTTCATATTCTAATTGTTCCCTTTGCTTTAGATACAGAGGTTTCATTGTATATGTACTAATGGCATTGGACATAACATAGTCTGTTGCTCTTCACATTTTGTATATTTTGTGGATTTCTGTAATAATGTCTATCTGCTGTAGAAAAAAATCTTTAATGAAAGGTAAGGATTAAACTTACTTGTTGGTGTTTTAGTTTGTTTTGTATAAGACTGACCGTAAAAATGTCTATGGGGTATTTTATTGACTAATGATTGATGTGAGAGGGTGTATTCCCTATGAGCAACACTACCTCTGGGCAGGAAGGTCTTAGTCGTACAACAGGAAAGATAGAGCAAGAAAAGCAAGCTAGTAAACAGTGTTACTGTGTGCCTTGGTTTTTGCCTGTAGGTCCCTGCCTTGAGTTCAGGCTGTGAAATCCCTCAATGATGGTCTGTAGCCCAGAAGCCAAATAATCATTTTTCCTCTTCAAGTTACATGTTGTCAAGATTTTATCACAGCAATAGAAAGCAAACTAAAAGAACCACAAATAAATGTGACTCTTATCAGTCATCAAAGACAGAGCTTTCTGCAGCATATAGACCTTATCACGGAAATCTACTAGTGGCCAAAATGCAAATAACAATGAATTATGGAATGTCCAACCCAATCAGTACAAGTACAATGCAACCAGTATACCTAAAGTGCAGGAAACATCTTGAAGGAGTGAAAAGGTTTTGAGAGCCAGAGAACCAGGACATTTATTTAGAGATAGTATTTTTTATATATGACACTGAAAATACACTTGTAAAATCTCAAAAATGTTTTAACCTAGAGAAAACTTGTATGATGAAATACGAATTTTTTCAAGTCTGTTCTTTTGATTTATAAAATTCCTTAGTATCTACTATAATATTTCAGTTTTTTATCTCTAATTCTGTTCCAATGGCTCTTCTGTCTTTTATTTTTGTTCATTTGCTTAAAACATTTATCAAACTTGTTTACCTATTCAAAGAAAATACTCTTTATTTCATTCATTCTTTGCATTGTTTTCTGAAAGGCCCAGCCAGAAACTTCATACTACAAATGGTGCTCTTATGTGGGTTGCATACACCCACCTACTGTTGTTTTGTGTGTGAGAAAAGGCACACACACACACACTACCAGGTCCACATGAGAGTTTATTTAGGAGAGTTTCCAGGTGAGTCCATGAGCAGAGAGGCATAAGAGAAAAAGAGACAGAGTGCAACATGGAGTCTCCTTTTAAGAAAACAAGTAGGCACAGATTTATGTAGCCACACCTAGCCATCATATGCAGCATGAAGAGTCTTGTTAGTCTGTGAAGAAAGGGAGGGGAAAGACAAAGTACCTCAGAACTTTTTGCTGGTAACCATATCAACTTCAGGTCTGGAGGCTGGGATGCAAAACTCAGAGACGGGGAATTTTAAAGAAATGTGTCTTGTGACACAAGGATTCTGGATGTCTCACACATTATGGTCTACCTGGGACACTGGAAGGCTAGAGCTGACAGGTTTAAGCAGATAGCAAGGTGAGCAGCAAGGCAGCTAGAACTGCTGCTAGAGTCTGGATTCAGGCAAAATATGACTAAGGGAAATGAAAGCTCTTACTCTAGCTTAAAAAAAAAAAAACTCTTCCCATTAGAGGTACAGGACAGGTTGGCTTGACCAAAATTGAGTGGGTGATAAGGATATCTCTGAAAATACAATTAAGTGGCAGTGTCTGACGAAGCTGGAATTGTTTGTTTCTCACCCTAACAATGGAGAGGCTAGAAAGGAAGAGAAGTGAGACCCCAAATTCCTCCAGGACCCACTGTGACTCTCGGAGTCCACAAAGAGATGGACCACCCTAATACCATTATAACTACTCAAGGCTCTCTTTTTGCAATGATGGTAGTTAGATTAGGGAAGTCTTGGCATCACCAATCACCCACGCCCTGGTCTAGGAGATCAGCTGGGAGTGATCACTGTGTAATATCTCTCTGCCACATGGGGCTTAGGGACACTCATTCCTATCAGCATTCTCTTGACGGCACCCAGGACAAGGCCTGGGCTACCTCTGTGAGGCTAGGAAAGAGCAAGGCAGTAGGTGGGCTGATCACACTTAAAGCAGGCACTGGATTCTGCTTTCCACAGGAGAAGGCGAAGGAGCAGGTCAGATAGCTTTTGCCATCAGTAGATATCTTTTTGGCGTGTATTCTCATCTCTCCTGTGATATACCTTTAAAAGCCAACACTAAGACTTCTGCCTGTGGCATCTGCCTGTGGTCCCCTCTCAAGGTCTAAGTTTAGCTCTGTTGTCGGGGTAGCTCTGGGAAAGAAACAGATCATGAAAAGGTGCTTTACCTCGGTACTCTCAGGATCTAAGTTAGTATACTGTGAAAGCAGATTTGTGAGGCACTTAAAAACCTAATAATCTTTATCTGCATGAGTTCTGACTTGTTCCCAAACTTGCTTTCACTCTACAGCCCAAGTTTATACCTGAGAAAGTTCTGAGAGAGGAAACATTGTATAAACTTTGAGATATGAAAAGAAATGGGAAAACTCTTGAGAACAGAAGGCTGGAAGAGAAGGTTTAGAACTGAGATATGGAAAGACGTAGGGAAGCTCTTTTCAAGAACAGGAAGCTGGGAGAGAAAGTTTAGAGCTGAAGTATGAAAGGAGATAGGGAAAACGCTTTCCATCTGCGTGGATGCTTGCAAAAGTTAGCTCCCGTAAAATATCGGGGTTGGTGAGCCATTAGGCAGCTATTTTGAGTAATCTAAGGGGTACTTTGGACATTTCTTTGTGAAAAACCATAAGCTTGGTGGTGTCTAGGTAAGGCAAAAGACTAAGAAGCTGGAGAGTCTCAAGAACACATCTTAGAGGTGAGGATGGAGAGATATTTTCTGAGGCCCAAAGTGGGAGGGAACATGCCAAATCTGGGTTGTCACCCAGCTGAGTGGTCCTAAGGGGCAACGGAACTACAGATAAGCAACTTGTCAGCTCTTAGTGTAGGCTTTTGGGGACAATATTGAAAACCATGCCAGCTATTTCTAGACACCCATCATCATCTAGAATAGGCATCAGGGTTAAGCTCAAACCAACACAAGCTATACCTAAAACTCTCCAGTTCTCAGGAGCATGTGCCAAACCCAACACTTGCCACTACAGACACTCGTCACTGTTACAGTGGGAATCCAATGCACTATCAATTGGAACTTGTCAGCATACCATTATAGGTGTCCCAGGGCAGAACCCTGAGAACAAGTCCATGGACAGGACTCCAATAACAGGGAAGACCAGTAATGAGTGTCAGGCAAGAAGGAACAACCATAATCAGTGAAGATCTTGGCTGGTCCTCCATTAGACTAGAGTCCTACTGGAAAGCTTGAGACAATAGTTCACATTTGCCAACTAGAATGGAAAAACTTACCTATCAAAGCCAGTGGTGTTCAAAATGCTGTAGCAGCAGGACTGATGGAAGTTGGCCTGGCAGTGAGCCCTGGATCAAGTTCTCCTAGCTTATGCATACTTGAACTGAGGAGAGAGTCTATCTGAGCCATGGCACCAAAAGTTGGTTTTTTGCAAGAGAAGATACACATATACACTACCACTGCCACACAAGAGTTTATTCAGAAGATTGCCAGGCAAGTACAGGAGCAAAGAAGCAGAAAAGAAAAAGAGGCAGACTGCAACATACCTTCTCTTTTTAAGAGAATGGGCGGGCATGGATTTACATAGCCACACCTAGGGGTGTACCTCCATGTGCAATGTGTTCTTCTGGAGCCATGTTGGTTTCAGCATGTAGCCTCTACATGCCAGGAATTCTTATCTCACTCAGCACCATGTTGGGTTCACCACGTGGCATGCCAGGAATCCTTACACCTGAAGCTGGAGAAAGCGTATAAAGAATTCTAGAGCACAAAAATGGAGTCAAGGGCAGCTTGTGAGTTGTGTCTCTCAAGTGGACCAGGTACAGAGACTGGGTGAATTACAAAATAGCAAGTTTGCTTTATGCATCTTAAGATGGAACAAGGTCATTTCCTAAAATTTCACAGGAGCCTTGTACCCAACAAGTTATATATGATAGAGTTAAGGTTTTTTTTTTATACGGACAAAAAGGGAAAAGAGTCAAAGAAAGCTTCTTAGTATCAGATTTTTCTTGGGAAAGTCCTGTTTGCTGGAGGCAAGCAGAGTCACAGCTTTTTAAAGTGAGGTTTCCTAACTCAGCCTTAGAGGCAAAAAGTTGCTTGGCTCTTTAAGAGGACCAGGTGCTAAATACTTAAACAGACTTCATGTGCAGCAGATGGCAGTGCTTTACCTGGTGATATATGAACCCAAAAGCTCTCCAGAGTGGTAATTGTAGCTCCTACCAGTACCTCTGCTAAAAAGCTAAATTCTCTATGGAGCTAAACTAGGAGATCGGTGGAGCCAGTCAGCCACTTTAAACAAACTTTTAATACTAGTTACACATTAGCAGGTTTAGGGTGTGGTGAGAAACAAAAAAAAATAGAGGGAGCTGGGTGAAGTTAGCCACCTTAGGCTAGCAAAGGTATGGTCAGAAGCAGAAAAGGATAAGAAATGTACAGTAAAGACAGATTGAAAAAATCCTCTAAATGGTTTAGAGTGCGTTTAAAAATATATATAGACTTGAGAGAGAAAAGGAAAAAGGATACAGAAAGTCCTTAAAAAGAAGTACAGTAAATTATAATAATAATAAGCCACATAAAGATGGAAATTACAAAGAGTGTTTGAATACTGTATGTTATTGCCTTGTCTTTAAGTTTTTTGACTGAAATAAAGTAGTAAAAGGTGCTAAAAGCCATTTGACTATAAATACTGCTAAATTAATCCAACTTACATATTTTATAAATGAGTTGACTTTAAGATTAAAATTATAAGATACTTTACTTTGGAGGAGAAGTTTTCTTTTTATTTCTACAGAAAATGAGAAGATATAAATTTATTTTGAGTTAAAGAAAATAAAGTTTGATTAAAGAAACCCCCCCCTGAAAAGTCTCCCAAGGCAAAGGATGGCTGCTTCTCTAAGAAAAGGTACTGAGCTGCATTGCTGAACAGGATGGGTTGAGTTCAGATGAAGAGGATAGCAAGTTATATGCCTGGGCTCTAAGTCAATCAGTGTAAAAATACCATAAGCCCATATGTGACTATTTGAGGCTAAGTGAGGCTGAGAGTGGGTTTGAACCTCTGGTCCAGGCCCAGAAAGTCTGGTCCAGGAACCTGTTACAACAGATGGTCCAGATGATTCAGTATTTCAGATAACCTTTGTTGCAGTTTCTTCTGAACTAAACATCCAAAACTATTTCAAGGAAACTGGTTGAAATTACCCAGCCTCAGAGACCACTCTACTATAGACTTGTCCATAATTCTAAACTTTTCTTTGATTGCCAGTGCCCCCATTCAGCAAGAAGTAGCCTAAAGAACTATGTCCACATTCCCAAAAAATGGATTATTCATGTTTGTATTTATTTACAGTATTGGTTATAAGCTGTTATAAATAATGAGGAAAATAGAAAATTAGATTTGAGGTTCTTGTTTTATTTTGTTTTTGCTTAAGAAAAAGGAGGGTAATGTAGTAGCACTATGTTCTGTTACAGTGTAAATAATTGTCCTGCCTACTAGTTTAATAAAAAACACTGATTGGCCAAAGACAGACAAGAAGTGTGGATGGGGCTACCAAACTAAGAAAACTCTGAGAACAGGAAAAGCAGAGAGAGATGCCAGAATAGACACCAGCAGAGCCAACAGCAGATGCAGAGAAGACATGCTATTCTGAGAAAAGTAGCAAGCGATATGGTTAAACAGATTAATGAAAACCGACTAAGTTAAAATAAACGAGATAGCTAGCAATATGTCTGAGCCATCGGTCAATCAGCATGAAATTACTATAAGCCTTCGTGTGATAATTTAGGCAGTGGGACTGTAAGAGGGTCTGACCCTCAAGGCTAAACCAGAAAAGCTGGGCCAGAAACTTCATGTTACACTTTTGTATGTATTGTTTTTTTTTGTCCCAACTTAATTAATTTATTTTGATTATCTTTCATTATCTACTTTTTTTGCGTTCTGCTTGTAATACTTAAACACATTAGGTATATTATTAAACTATTAATTTAAGAGTTTTTATTTTTTTAGAGCTAGGTACTTTGTGTTATAAACTATTTTCTTAAGAATGTTTTCATGGTGCTCCATAGGGTTTGGTATGCTGTGTTTTCATTTTCATTCAATTACACATATTTTCTTAATTTTTCCCTTGATTCAATGTCCATTCAGCAATATATTGATTAGTTTTTGTATGCATTTGTGTACTTTCTAAAGCCTCTATTGATGTCAATATGTAGCTTAATTTGTGATACGAAAAAATATAGAATATTATCCCAGTTTTTCCAAACTTGTAAAAACATGCTTTGTGTCCTAACACATGATGAATTTTTGAAGTAAGTTATATGGTCTTCTAAGATTAAAATATATTCCTTGCCTAAAAGTAATGTTCAAGAAATACTGTTGGATAAATTTGATTTATAGCATCATTTAATTTCAGAGTTTCTTTATGCAGTTTTTGTCAGGATGACATATTATAGTATTGAGAGTGGTATACTAAAATCACCGACTATCAGTATGTTGAGGTTAATCTATGTTTTTATTTCTAATAATGTTTGTTTATAAAGTTGGGTGGCACTGTGTTTTGAGAAGAAATGTATATAATTGCAGTATTCTGTTGGTAATTTTTTTTTCTTTGACAAACATGAATTGCCTCTATTGTTTCTGACTAGGTTTTTTGTCTATTTTGGTAAAATATTAGAATACTATGCCCACTTATTTCTTAGTTTTGTTTGCTTGGAATACCACTTTCCATCCTGTTATCTTGATATGGTATCTATCTTTGACATTCTGGAGTGTTTCTTATAGGTAATAAAAAGATGGATCCTGTTTTCTAATCTATTCTGTTTACCTGTTTCCTTCTATTGAAGAAACAAGACTGTTCAAATCTTGAGAGTTACTACTGAATAATGCTTATTCATTTCTGTTATTTTGTTCTGCTGTTGATTTTTAGACCTTATTTATTAACTTATAAAATTGTTTATTTATTCCTTGTGTCCACTTAAGTGTGATCAATCTCCTTTCAAGAGCAACATATTCCTTCTAGTATCCTCATTGAGACTGTTTTACTGGACATAAATTGCTTAAATATATATCAGAAAAAGTTTTTTTATGACTGATAGTTTTCTGTGTATAATAACTTATTCAGTATCTGTAGTATTTTAGAACATGTAGAACATCAGATCAAGCCCTCCTGAATTTCAAAATCTTTATTTGAAAGTCGGGTGTCATTGGGATGGTTCTACTTTGCTATGTCACTAGGTCTTTTGCTCATTCTGCTTTCAGTATCCTTTCTTTGTTTTGTGCATTTATTGCTTTGATTATTATGTGACATAAAGAGTTACATTTTTGATCCTGTTGATTTTGTGTTCGGTATTCCTCTTATACCTTAACAAGTATTTGTTTCCGTAAACTTGAGACATTTTACTTTATGCTTTTGATGAATATATTTTATGTGTCTTTGACTTGTGGACAACCAAGGATAAGAGTAATAGTTCATAATGTTTTGTGAGTCTCTTGGACAACCTTGAACACTCAACAAAAGAGCTTTTTATACCTGGCTTTATTTTTGGTAGATAGACTATACCTCATGAGGAAAGTATTGTCAGACCAGATGGGAAAATTTCATTTTAATTATATATATACATATATATATGTGTGTGTGTGTGTGTGTGTGTGTGTGTGTGTGTGTGTGTGTGTAAATGTACAGGTATAGTAGGTATTTTTATATAGAATGTTAATATTACAATTCCTTGTGACTTTTTCAGACATCTTTACTGCTAATGTACTTCCCTCCCCCTTCTTCAGAGATCCCCTCATTCCATAATTAAAGCCTTCACTCTCCAATCAGATCTCTTATACTCCCTATTGTTGTCTATTCCCCATCCACTCCCAAAATATATGTTTTAATACAATATTGCAATTTTAAAATTTTCCTTTAAATAGATAGCCTTGTGAAACATTAAGTACATGAAAATGCAATGTTTTGCAACAAGCAACTCATTTTTTTTATTCTCTGTTTCTTGTTTTTACAATTTCTCATTTAATAAAAGCTGAAAGTATCATTTTTACAATATTATGCCAAATTTCAATTTCTCCTGTGCATTTCCTCAGAGTTTAAAAGGTTAATTCTCATAAATCCAAACACAGAAAGAGAATGTTTTGATTTAAACTCTCTCTAGGTATATTTAATTTTACATACAATCTCTCACAATTCTATAAATAACTGCTGCCAAATTCAAAAGATGATGGCTAAGTTTTCAAATTGTAATAATATTTCAGATCTTGATAATATGTTACACTTTCAATATGTTTCAAATATCACAGCTTCTTGAGAAAGCAGTCTATTCACAGACACAAACTTATATATTTAGTGTTTAGCCCCACTCTAAAATGCAGAAACCAAACACCAGGCCTCTTTTACAGTAGTTTTTATTTGAGTTCACAAACAGAAGGTTGCCTTACATACATATAGCAACAAAAAAAATTTATGCAGTAAAGCACAAAGTAAGTAGGTGATGTGGGATGACTTTCTATACACTGTGAATGTGCTTTATTGCCATTTGTTAATAAAGAGTATGTTTTGGAGGCAGCTTGGAGGTGAGCAGGCAGGAAATCCAAGCAGAGATAAAAATGAAGGGTAGAAACACACAGGGGCTGCAGGCTGCAGGCTGCAGAAGCACAGAAAGGAGGGTAAAATAGAACATAGGTAAAGCCATGGAGTCACTTGACAATACACAGATTAAAAAAAATGGGATATGTTAAGTTGTAATAGCTAGTTGGTAATGAGTCTGAACATGGGCTGAACAGTTTGTAACTAAAAGCCTCTAAATAATTATTTTATAAGCAGCGATGGGACCACAGGTAGGAGAGCCTTGTCTAGAACAAGGGGCATGGACAGGAGATAAAATTTAGGCTACAAGCAGGGCTTTCAGTCAGAAATCAATAGCTGAGAGTGGAATTATAAACAAAGTGTGGCTAGTACTACTTCTTTTTTTATTTTTTAAAGATTTATTTATTTATTATGTATACAGCATTCTGCTTGCATGCCAGAAGAGGGTACCATATCTCATTACACATGGTTGTGAGCTACCATGTGGTTGCTGGGAATTGAACTCAGAATCGATGCAAGAACAGTCAGTGCCCTTAACCTCTGAGCCATCTCCCTAGCCCCTTATTACTTCTATTCTTCAAATTAAAAATAATAGCTACCATTACTATCAGGGGTATTTAAGTTAAATTCACTTGCAGAGACAAAGTATACCTTATATCAATACTGAAAGAAAAACACTAACCTAAAAATTTAATAAAAGTTTACTTATCTCAATTCAATTAATCCAAAATACTTCTACTATGACAAAGTAATAACCCCAATTGTATATTATTTCTAATAAAAAGAAGACTCTGTTCAGAGTAGCTCTACATATAATTTATAGTTTAAGTCTCAAATTGAATGTTCATATTACATGATTACTCAAGCAGGTATGTACTACAGTGAGCAACATTGTGCAGACTAATAGGCATCATAGCTTGAACTAATTTTACTAATGACCATATAGTGGATGTAATATTACAGTTTTATGGAATATTAAATTATGTAAAAGCAATAATTTCTAATATTAAAAATTAAATTTAGAATTAAATTCAAAATTTATTTTTCTATATTAATGTGTTCTACTAGGAAAACCCAGACAAAATACCAACTCTTGTAAAATAAAGACAAATCTTAACTTTGGAAGCACACACACTCACATACACACACACACACAAATATGTTTGATATATGTTTACATATATAATTGTATATATTTTCAAGCATGTTTGTTCTTTTTATGCTTATAATCATTTATGTAAAAAAATCATCAATATATATAACAGAGAAAATTTGTTAAAAAATAAAAAGCACATACTTTAAGCCCATTTTTTGTAATCCTACTAATTAAGCTCACAATTAAAACAGTGTTAGTCTTCATAGTACTTGGAGATCTGGAGGTGACCAGTGCCTGTGTATACATTTCAAAATGGATGGAAATAAACTATGGTTGTGGACTCATTATCAAATTACTGTAGCAATAAAAAAATACAATAGTAATTAATTATCAGTGGCAGGAAGAAAATGAAACTAATATCTAAAAGGCAATGCCACCATATAAATTAAACAAACCAAGACCCATTAAAAAGGAGCTGGACTTCCATTTCAGTTTTAGTACTCATTATACTTGTACACATAGAGAAATGTGTAAGGATTGTTCTGATTTGTGTGACAACTGGAAAATGACAGGAATATTTTAGCTCCAAGAATAATGACAAAAGACAAAAAAATTAAAATAAAGTAGCATCAGAATTTTCAAGTTTACTCTCAGTTTACCAATAAGCACAGGACTATTAACTGGGAAACAGCTCAATGGCTGTTAGTTAGACTCTTGTGGTTTTACTCACTTGCTGGTAATTTCTCATGGTCTAGCATGGTGGCCTGCACGCCTGATGCATGTACTGTTCACTTTAAGGTATGTGATTTAACATTCAATTAACTGGATTTCAAAGGGAAATAACTGTACTTTTATAGTCTCTACTTTTCTTTCTTAAGAATTTTATTTTTGTTAATAAGTCTCCCCTGAGTAATGAATGGTATGAAATGCTAATAGTCTGAGCAAAAATGAAGATTCTAAAGTCTGTTATTTTGTATCACTTTTGTCTCTTCTTTAAACTTTATGTTCATTAGTCTGCCAATGAAAGCATCTTTGTAAACATACTTCCCTTTGCAACTCTGTTCTCTTTTATGTTTTTAACTACTTTGATTTTAATGACTGCAGATCCATATACTCACTGCACTACCCATTCGAAAACATCCCACTAATCCAACACTTGAGAATTACAATCACTTCAAATTTAACACAATCTATTATTTGTCAATTGAACAAATAGCTACTAACTTCTTACACAGCAGCCATTATGCCAGCACTGTGATGGCTGCAGATCAATGCAGTAGAGATATGGTAAGCAGAGGCCTACAGCTGCCTTGTCATTCTTTTTAATCTTTCTTCTACTAAAATCTGTACTTGTTAGCTGGAAATTATGCTGTCGCCTATGCTTTATTATACTTCACATTCATTTTGAACAGAGTGACTTCAATTTGTTTCCCAAGGATTTCTTTGACTACCAGGGCCATCTTGTCACTGCTCATTCTTTTGTCATCCATTTTTGTCCTGAATTGCTACAGACTGCCTCTGGTCTTGCCCATCATCTTCTGAATGGATTTTATCACCCATCATTTACTCTAGTTCTAAACTGATTTATATGTTGTAGAATGACTTGCTAATTTTAACCAAAAGTTCAACCCTAATCACCTGCAAAAGTGATACTTTAAATCCATGCTATAGTCAGATGCTCAGGCTGGGTAGAAGCTTCAGGACTCTAGACTGGTACTCCAGAAGCAATCAGAGGAGGTGGTAAGTCTATAATCCTGTCAAGGTTAAAGTTAAAGGAGAGGCAAACCAGGAACATGGAGTGAGTTCCAGGAGAGCCAGAGCTACATAATAAGACATTTTTTTCAAATAAAGGCACTAAATTAATTAATTAATAGATATTTATAATTTTGTTAACCTTTAAAATGTTTCCACACAAACATAAATTTTGTAATCATATCTTTACTAGCTAAAGTTTATATTTTCACCCAGTGTAAATTGTATCCTTGCTCTTTATCACATAGCTTAGCTGAAATCAGCTTACCTGATAACTTATAATTTACCAGTCTATCATAATTTTCACCATCTTCTCTACTGGGTATATTTTATGAGTAATGAATCAATTATTCTCTTTTGGTCATTGATGAATCTCTATTGTTTAGAGCAATAATTAGCATATAATAAGTATTCAATATATATGACATAAATGAATAAATTTCAATAAAATTTTAATTATAAAACCTGCTTTTAAATAATAGCCAAGGGAGAAATTATGACATTTGGAGTCAAATATTTCCCCTCCTCCTATGAAACTTGTGATTCTGTGTTTCTGTAAAGAACTTTAAAACTACTCAGTTCATCAACACAAGGTCTCATCTGGCTGACTTCTCCCAGTTTATCTTTCCACTTTCCTAACTCATAGTGTAGACATGCAGAGCTGCTTATTAACTCTATCTAAAGCATTTTGTTACAGCATCAGGAAAGGACTGAAATACCCATCCTGCATAAAGTCATTCCCACTTTATGGTGTGTGGCGAGCCGCTTCTGGCCTGCAGAACGACGAGTCACCACACGCACGATTCTTCTCGGATCACACTTTATTGGAGTACAGCTCAGTTGTGAAATGTGGAAAGAAGACCCTGAGCCTGAGATTCAGCCTGCTTATATAGGGAAGCCTGGCACGTGATTGGTGCCCAACACAATGCCTCATTAACATATAGCTGGTGATTGGTTCAAAGTAGTACTCATTAGCATATGGCTGGTGATTGGCCCAAAATAATGGCTCATTAACATATTTGGGGATCGCATCAGATAGGTCCTTTCTTGATGCCTAATTAGCATAAGCGGCAATAGAATGTTCCGGCAAGTTGTGCAAAGGCAAACCGTGCCCTACATCTCCCCCTTTTTTGTTTTCTGATGGCATAAACAGGATACAGCCCATACAGGTGTTCACCTCATGATGTGCCCACCGCTCAAAGGCTGTTTCCTGCTGCCAGGATCCCCGAGACGCCTTCCTGCATGCAAGGCCAATAAAGGTGGCAGGGTGCAAAGGCAGTCTCAGAGGAGAATGATTTCCTATAGAGGTGCAATGGCAGCTAAAGCCTCTCTGTGCAAGGGCAATCATTGTAAGTTCTTAAGGGCGGAGAGCCAGGCTGTGAGGGAGTGCCCTGCATCAACAGCCAAAAGTGCCTGAGTGAGTAGTACCTTTTCTCGATGTGCTCTGATGCGAATACGGCAAACCAGCCAGAGGCAAAAAACAATCCCAAATAAACAGCAGGTTGCAAAAATTCCTACTCCCACCCACTCCTTGAAAAAGGAAAAGGCAGAAGTGAGCCAAGAAGTAAAGTCCCCAAGTGTAACAGGCTCCAATCTTGTAGCATTCAAGCGTGCGATCAGGAACTTTTGCTTGAGGATCATCTTCTCGGCTTCCATAGACCAATTCCCACTTTCCACCTGAATCAGGGGAAAGACGGTCAGGAGTGTCCACATCAGCATCATCCTTAGAGTCGTCCTCAACGTGTCTCGTCAATCTTGATGGCACCCAGACTGGCTCCTGATTCTGTGGAGAAACACATAAAGATCCCCTGGATCGAAACGATAACACGATCCGGGCCTCGCCATTGATTAGAAAGTACATCCTTCCACATAACTTTGCCTTGATTGTTGGGTTCTGATGTCATATGACATTCGGCGATGGTTTCATTTTTATCATTTAAATTTAGAAAATTTATAGTGAATTAGGCAAGAGAGAGCCTTTGTTTGGGGGTGCAGTTCTCTGCTATTCCCCCTTTTTGTTTTTGCAGGAAGTCCTTGAGCGTACGATTTGCTCGCTCTATAATTCTTTGCCCTTGTGGATTATAGGGCAGGCGTGTGATATGTTTCACTTGCATTTTGTGACAAAATGAGGCAAAACTCTTAGATGTATAGGCTGCCCCGTTGTCGGTTTTCAGTGTATTGGGCTTGCCCCAAGCTGCCCAAGCTTCAAGGCAGTGGGTAATGACATTGTGAACTCTTTCTCCAGAAAGAGGTGTAGTGTGCATTACTCTGGAACATGTATCAATGGAAACATGCACATACTGAAGCTTTCCAAAGGATGGAACATGTGTGACATCCATCTGCCAAATTTCAAGTGGAAAAACGCCTCTGGGATTAACTCCTATTTTCTGAGTAGGCAAGAATTGCACACAAGCAGAACAGCTTTTCACAATATTCCTAGCTATTTCCCTAGAAATTTTAAATTTAGTTCTTAAAACCACAGATGAAACATGGTATAAGCTATGAAACTCTTGCGCTTGTGTTTCAGAGTCCAATGCCACAAAAGCGCACGTTGCCAGATCAACTTGTTCATTGGCTTTTGCCATAGGACCAGGCAACAAAGAGTGAGCTCGGATGTGAGTAATATAAAAGGGATTGGATTGATGCAAAATCTCACCTCTA